>NW_019291047.1:0-88943 GCF_000500325.1 Leptinotarsa decemlineata
ACTGGAACAATATTCTTTCAGATAGAAAACATCAGTGGTTGTTTTTGAAATATTTGCAAAAATACTAGATTTGAATCAGATATCATCTTCAGGATTGCTACACACTATGGTATTTGAAAGAGGTAACATTTCACCTACATGAAACACTGTCCTGCTCAATGGTGGACAAATGTTTCGGAATAAGAAACTTGCCTTTTCAGCACCAATCTTGATATCACAAGAGAAATCACTCAATTCAAGTTTCCCCATATTTTAGTTATTCATTTTAAAGGATTTTCTCAAACAGAAAGATTTAGAGGCAAGTTAAATGTCGCCATCGAATTTCCTCTAGATGGATTAGATATGAACAATTATGCAGCATATAATGTGACTCCTTGTCGCTATAATCTATATGCACTTTCGAATCACAGTGGGTCTACCTACAGCGGACATTATACAGCATTCTGCAGACATCCTTATAATGGCACGTGGCACGAATACAATGATTCACAAGTGTCACCAATTTCACCAAAATCGCTTGTGAGTGGAGATGCATACATCCTCTTTTATGAAAAGGAGGAAACGATTTCGCACCTTTGAGCGTTTTGTAAAGTTATTTTTGAACTGCGCATTTCAATGTAATGTATTATCTAGTTAAATGTTTATGATTTAAATGAAGTAAACGACAACGCTAGGACAGTGGGTCATTCATTAACAAAATTACAAATTCATGAGTTAAATTGTATGTCATCTATTACAGTACGTAATGACATTCGTTTGGTTATTTGATTTGATCCCAGCCAAAGGAATTTTGTTCAAATTGAAAAGGGTCTATTTTTAGGAGAGATTAATTTACGGGACAGGAATATTTTGGAGACTGTGGCCAGTAGCCGTACAAAATTCAACTGACCCAGAAACTGAAGGTAAACGACCATAGACAACGACGTGTGTTCGCTAAATAGGCTTTGAACCAGTTGGCAACTGTCTCTAATTTTCATGAAAAATCATCTTCAGCGATGAGGCCCATTTCTGGATGAGTGGGTACGTGAACAAACAAAATTATCGAATTTGGTACGATACCAATTCGCATGAGATCCAATAGTGTTCAATGCATCCCGAAAAAGTCACTGTTTGGTGTGGTGTCACTGGTTGGGATGGCGGCGTCATCGGTCTATATTTATTTGAGAACGACGTTCGCCAGGTCATTCATTACTGTCAACAGCGAGCGCTATAGGTCGATGATTACCAGTTTCTTTCCTCTTGAATTGGATTATCTGGACACCAATGACATGTGGTTTCAACAGGACGGCGTGATGGTGATTGAATTGCCCACCGAGATCGGGTCGATTTGACCCCGTTAGACTTTCTCGTGTGGAGTTTTCTCAAGCCGCAGATGTATACGAATGAGCTGAAACAACAGCGGTCCTAAAGCCAACATAACCCATGTCATTGATCAAATTCAATCTAATTTATGCGCTAAAGTCATGGAAAATTGGACGTTTCGGCTGCGCACCATCCAGAGAAGCCGTGACGGGCATTTGAACGATGTTGTATTCCACATATAAAAAAAATTGATGATATCTCACTCACATGCATATGTAAATCCCACTTCATATGTCGATCTATCGTGACACCAAGGTATTTCACCGATATTGCTGAAGAAATTTGTTTGTTCAAGCCTACTTTAGAGGGACCTAAGTTCGGTAATCCGCTAATACAAGATGTAATTGGTAAGTACCATGTTTTTTTGGTAATTAACCGTTAATTTATTGAATTGGAACCTTTCCAAAATTTTAGGAAAATCATTTTCAACGGTTTGTTCCATAAGTTAAAGAAGTGTACCATCGGCGAAACTGACAATTTGATCAGTGGTGTTTAAAGAAAACAGACTATTCATATAGATAGTGAAAAGAAGTGGCCCCAGCACAGTGCCTTGAGGAACACTAGAGGTCACAGTTCTGGGAACATTTAGAACACCATCAATTACAACACTCTGTTCGTGATTTGATTAATAACTGGACAAAAGGTTGTATGTAATCTAACGGATGCCATAATCATTCAGCTTTCGTAGAAGGGTTTTGTGATATACAGTGTCAAAAGCCCTATAAATATTCCAAGAATGGGTATTTTTATCATTGGGCAGTAAAGAAGTTGGTCTACTGATTTTTAATTTATCCCAATCTTTATATACAGGTTTCATCAATCCACATTTTAAAACCTCTGGAAACCACCCAGAATCGAAAGATTTGTTACATAAAAATGTTAGCTACTTCTTTCTAAGTTTCTGATCGAATATTATCATATCCGGGTGACATTCTTGGTTTTAATTTTTCAATTGTTTCCATAATTTCGAACTCATTTAGGTACATCGTGGGTTCCAGATTGACCAATTCAACTCTATAATTTTGTAAATTTGGTATATTGTTTGCTAAGTTTTTTCCCAATTCGCTATAATGCTTTTTGTAATCATCGGCTATCTTCATTTTGTCTGTGATGATAGACCCATTATCTAATTTTATTTTGTCAATAACTTTTTGTACATTTTCTCCACGCATGTTCTTAACAAACTGCCAAATAGCTTTGGAGTTATTTTCACTTTTTTGTATTTGTTGTGAATAGAATGTTTTCTCAGCTACCTTGACGATTTTCTGAAGCTTATTTCTGCTACATATATTTATTTCAGTTCGTTGTTATTTGAATCTTTCAATGACATTTGATACAATTTTTGTTTCACATTTATAAATTTAAGTATTGCCGCGGTGCGCCATTTTTTCCTGTGTATATTTTTTCTTTTTATTTTAACAGTGTTGTTGTTTATTGTGCGCATCGGCTTATCCTTGTGTTGCCTCAGGAGTGAAGTATTCTTTGCTGCTTTTATGCGAGCCTTTTGCTGAACGAGTTCCAATTCTCTGACAAAGTTGTGGTCACATCTTTCAGTGTCAAAAATAAAACAAAAATCGTCAGCAGCTGTCTCAAAAAAAAATGCTGCAATTTCTGCTCTCTCATGGTAGCGGACCATGCAGAGAAGAGGATGAGAACTCCTGATGACCTTACAGACTCCATTAAGTACCATTCTGTCATGTAGACACAACAAACCCAAAAGTCTACAGCCTTCCTGTTGTCCGGGAAAGTATACCCGTGATACGAATTATTCGGGATTTAAATTCCTTATATCATTATTATTATCAAAATTGTTAATGTCTCGCATTCTAATTGAGAGTTAATGACTGAATAAATGAAATGAATAATTCAATAATACACTTTTAATCCATGAAAAGAGTAAATAAACGGGTGCAAGAATGGTACCTTGGGGAACATTTCGAGCTAACATTCTAGTATCCTACCTTCTGTTCTGATACCACGTCTTCACCTGCGTCTCGCTGAGATTGAGGGCGTCCGCCACGTCGCTTCTGTCAGCGACGGAGAGGTACTTTTGGCACCGAAATTTCCGTTCGAGATACGCCAGCTGAGCGTGCGTGAATGCAGTCCGTCTGCGACGTGGCTTGCGGCTCTTCGACGCCTCCGATTGGGCGTCGCCGCCCCCGAAGAAGCTCTTAGAGGCGGGCGACGGTGGAGTCTCGACGTTGCGGTAGTCGGAAGTATCGGGATCGGAATCGGGGAACCCTGAAATGAAGGAAGGGTAATTTTTGAGATTTCGTTAAAAGTTTCTTCGTAATGAAAATAATAATGATGAACCGTTTATTTTCAACAAGTACATGAACCCATTTAAGGAAGAATACAATGGAAAAATATTTATTTATTTACGGGACAAGCCCAAGTCAGTAAAATACAGGTACAACAGTTTAGAAACTTGGAAACTAATGAAATTATTCACGAGATCACAAAATGCTTTAATAAATAGTTGTAAAAACTATATAGGGAGTCATCAATATAAATGCAATATCACGAGAAGATGATGTAAAAGAATCCCGATGATCAAATTGGTTTGCTAGGTATCTTTGGACACTTGACAGGCAATTGTTGTAACCATAAAAATGGTTCAATCGAACTTAATGTGAAAAGTTAGGTTAGTTCCTCGATATGAATTGTGTCATTTTACAAATTCTACCCATTTCACAATAAAGTGGAGGTAGAATTTCGTGTAACTGGAATTTTATACTTCAACACCAACGAATTCCGATACCTTTTGCGACTGAAAATTCAATTTTACCAATTTCCTACTTATATAGCTATTTTATAAACATATTGAAGACATTTCTGGGAGAAGTACAGTTTTATAATTTGTTTCTCCTAAACGTTTTCGCAACTATTATAAAACATAAAATTGCTTGTTGGAAGCTATTGTATACCAAAACACGTGTTACTTTTTTGTAAAACTGTGTAGTGAAAATCACACAATGAAGTGTTTCTTGAATATATAATACATTGATTTCTTACACACTCAATTTGATTTTGATTTGATTCAAAATTAGTGACTATTCTAATATTCACAACATATGTAGATGTTGTGAATATTAGAATATTAGAAATAGTTAAAAGCCAATAGAGATTATATACGAAGACTTCACAAGTTTTTTCACATTTTTAGAGTCACGATGAAAATTTATGTGAATGTGATAGCGCTTCAGGAAGCTATTGTATAACGAAACACGTGTCGCGGTTTGTGTAAAACCCTTTATAGTGAAAATCATATAAAAAACTGTATTAATTAGTTTTGTAATATCTATAATACTTATTCGAAATAAAAAGAGGTTTCACGATCGTTTGTAGCAGAACCAAGTTGCAACATCGAACACTGTAGGTATGAGAAATCGCATTCCATCTTTTTCTACAGCTACAAGGCCATTTGATAAACTCAAGTTCAAAATTGAAGAGAAAAGCAGCAAATTTCTCGTTCCGTCCTTCGTGGGGGCAGATTTTCATGTATTTGGTGTTGGAACAGATGTTGTAATTATGGGATCGCACAGGCACCGCTCTTAGAGCGCCACAAAGATTTTTCTGTAGTGCTTGTGTTCTATCCTTTAGAAAAAAGTAATCTAGTTGGCATGCAGTTGAAACTGCATAGTAAAAGAGAAATCGATTTGACGGTCGATATTGAAGCTAGGTTCTACAACAGACTGTCGCGGGTACCGTTGTTCATTTAGGATGAGCAAAGTTTGAGATTTTTGTACCAAACTCATTTATCTTAGGTCTTTGAGGACAGTTCAACAATATTCATGGGCCAACAATACATCTGTGGTTCATCCTAGCGCCGAAAATGAGACTATGGCAGGTTAAAACAGACCCAACAGGTTTTGGTTTTTGGTTTTTGGATGAATACTCATATAACTAGACAAACCATACGCGAAGAAAGTATTGTGAAGTTGAGTTTCTCGGAACAATTTCGTAAGTATTTCATAATCAACCTATTGATCAATACGAAAGCCAATAGAGATTTTATAAGAAGACTTCACAAATTTTTTCACATTTTTAGAGTCACGTTCGGAACGAACTAATGAAAATTTATGTGAATGTGATAGCGCTTCAGGAAGCTATTGTATAACGAAACACGTGTCGCGGTTTGTGTAAAACCCTTTTTAGTGAAAATCATATAAAAAACTGTATTAATTAGTTTTGTACCATCTATAATACTTATTCGAAATAAACAGCAGTTTCACGATCGTTTGTAGCAGAACCAAGTTTCAACATCGAACACTGTAGGTATGAGAAATCGCATTCCATCTTTCTCTGCAGCTACAAGGCCATTTGATAAACTTAAGTTCAAAATTGGAGAGAAAAGCAGCAAATTTCTCGTTCCGTCCTTCGTGGGGGCAGATTTTCATGTATTTGGTGTTGGAACAGATGTTGTAATTATGGGTACGTACAGGCACCGCTCTTAGAGCGCCTCAAGGATTTTTCTGTAGTGCTTGTGTTTTATCCTTAAAAAAATCATCTAGTTGCCTTTTTTTCTAAATTATTTCAATTCCTAAAAACATATCCAATCAAACTCGTTTCACATCAAAACCCTCTCAGTAGCCCTTCGGGCAGTAATTAAATCCGTCTTCACCACTTCAAACAGCAGGAATCTTGCGAGGCCCTCCAATTAGACCCCTGTTGTCTTCTATATGCGTTTTGAGCAGTTTACGTTACGAATTAATGAAAAAAACGCTTTGTTTTTCTCGTCCTGGGGACAGAGCCTTCTTTGTGTTTTGCCCGGACTAACGCTCCTCACAAATGTTTTACGTTCTTGAGTAGTGTCTGGTTGTTTCTGAAGTGATTTTATGTGTTTTGTCTTCACGTTCTGTGCCTCCGGGTTATGCGGAACTGTGATAATTATTCTTTGTGTAAATGAGAAAAAATGCACGAATATAAGATAACATCAACGAAGTGGTATGCTTTTTCCTGACTTTTTCCTTTTTTCGTTTGTCAATTGCTATTCGAGAATTGCAAAATACGTTTTTGAGTATTCAACCTGCTGGTGGTGGAAAGATCTTCAGCATGATTATAATAATCATGAATTGAAGTAGGTTCCTAACATTATCGAGATTATTTTTAATCTATACTTCACTTCAACACGCGGTTGAAACGTAGTCAAACTTCACCAAATGAATCCAGCTTCCTAACCAAGCAGATTACTTTACTTGGTGAATGATCTTTCTGTTCAGCTTGAAAAGCGGGCACTATCTGCTACCAGAGCCTGAATTTCTCAGAGAAGAATAATCGACTTCCAGGTTGACAGAACTACAACGGTTTGACATGGACATGATCAGCTGTCAGTCTGCGACTGACATTTGTGGCTTGGGAAATAGATCTTCTATGACTCATTCCAGAGAGGTGCCCTCTCATCAAAGCTGCACGGAACTAACTGCACCACCAGGCAGAAGGGAGATATTCACAGTGTCTCAGGAAAATTCGTAAAAAGAAATACAGCTAGATCACCCTGTACATGTCTAATTCACATACTTTACATGAAACAACAATGAAAGAGCGGGAAATTCAAAATTTGTGTACAAAAATCTATAATTTTCACAAAATAGACAACCGGCAGAAGATGTAAATTAATGTCAAATGGAAACGATATGATATCTGTTGAATAAAATTGGAAGAGACATCATAAAATTGTTGTAAATATTTAGAAATAATGAAAAGTTTGAAAATTATTGTNATAAGTGGCAAGGAACTAATCCCTGAGGAATATCACTAATAGATTTTAGCACTTTTAAAGGTAACTCTTTCAATTTTACCTGTTGCTGGAAATCATCTATGCAAAACGTACACAATAAAAGTTTTGAAGGATTCCAGAATAAAAAGCTAGTTTAATTGATCCAAAAACTATTTCTCGTTCAACTATTGATTCAAAAAATATAAAAGAATAATGATAATTCTACGATAACATATATTTTTGCAAAACATTAAATTTACCTTCTTGGGAATTAGTATTGCTCAGCACATCCCCTAACAAGTCCTTTATCATAAATGATTTATGCTCTTGCATCATACTGCAGAAGTTAATATAAATCACGTCACACCATCTCACTATTTCCGCCGACACAATTTAGGCAAAAAGACTAAAGCAAAAACTGTTTTCACTTTTGCCGAACAGCTCAGGAAACAATCCACGTAGAGATAACATCTACGATAAATAACAAGAAGTTAAAGATATAAGCGTTTCTGCCACAGCACCCCTAATAAACGCCAACCCCTACGTTGGTAGGCTCCACCCTTGGAATAGGAAGCGCCTCCCTTTCTTAACCCTTCGCGATCATCCGAAAACATTCTCGTAAACTCTTTTCCGTATCCGATTACTTATGTTGTTTATTATATGTTGAATTGGACATGGAATTAATGACTTGTTCTGGTGCTGTCTTTCAGTTATTTTCAGGTTAACTTGATAGCTCGGTTCACATTTTTTCAATGTAAAATGACCCATTTATTTAAACATGCTTAGTTAGTTATTGAGAACACTTCTTTGTTTTCAATAAAATTCGTTAGCAACGATCTAATAGTTTCTGAATACATATATGATTAGCAAACAAGCAATCATTCCTTATGATTCAATTTCTTAAATGTCAATTTCATGTTATGATGATGATGTTAATTTGATACTGTCGTAGGTAAATTATTATATAGACGAACACATTTATCAATAACAAAATTTATTAACAACAAAACACAACAGCAAACAAAACACGAAAAAGACAATTACAGGGTAACCTCGAGGAACTAACGCGAAGTCTTTTCTCGATCAGCGAGAGGCTCTAAAGCGGGTTAGGTTCTCGGCAGAAACCCCTGAGTAAGAAATAGTTTCTGTCCGAAATCTCAGAACAGAATGAATGCATCGGCTAAGAAATGTGTTCGAAGTAAATCTCGAACAATCATCACTGACAAAATGGTTGGGGTCATGAATGTAGTCGAGAAGGGTCAACCACTTGTGCCTGAATTCCTTGTCTTAATCCATAAAAGTGTTAACAATGAGTACCTACTCGAAACATCCCAAGTGGTGAACTCACTCTGAGTGAAGAACATATTTTTTTAATATTGAACGAATTGTTTTTTAATGATACTCATCTGGAGTAGTTGTAAATAAACAACGAGACATACTATATGATAACAGGGGGAAATTGCTCTCTGTTGTTGCTCTGTTGACTCCAAGGTTCGTCTTCAAATGAATGTTACGTAAAAAATTATTCCAAAGGTAAGTTGATCTATACTTAAAGACAACATAAAAATGATATGACAAGCAATTTATGTAGAAAAAATATGATTGATTTCAGGTTAGGAACTGTATTACATTGTAGTTCAGTGTCAAACGTGTTAGATTTGTCAATGTTAATGATAATTGAGTTTAAATTTGTATAATCAAGAATAATTGAAATGACTTTTCTCTGAGAAAGCGCGGTCATCCCTACCAAATGAAATTAATTTCAGCTTTTCACATATAGGAAGTTACTTGTGACGAATCTTGTGAACGGAAGACGTTGCACAGGTGCCTGGCGGTTTCACTTCAGCTTTCTGCGCGGCATTAGCTGGATTAGCTGTTGTTTTTCCTCAAGACGCCCAAAGTCTGGTTGAGATACGTTGACGATACCTTCACAATATGGAACCATGAGAATACAGAACTAGACACCTTTCTGAAGCGCAAGACCTACCATCACCTGCACAATGGAGAAGAAAGTCCACAACGAATTGCCATTCTTAGACGTTTTGGTGAAGAGGACCGACACTAAGTGGAAAACATCTGTAAACCGAAAACCCACACGGGACAGTATCTGAATCACAAATCTATTCATAATCAATCTACCAAAAGAGGAATCATCACGACTCTAGTAGACCGTGCTTTCGGGCTCTGTAATACAAAGGAAGGTCTTGAGAAGGAACTAGGCACCATCAAAAACGATCTTCAACGAAATGGTCACTCCAAAGTGATGGTGAAACATACTTTGGCTAGAAGACAGCAAGAGCCGCGCAAGGAAGAGAAGCCGTCACAACCAGAGCTTGCACTTCCCTACATCAAAGGATTGTCGGAAATAATGAGAAAAATTGGGTCCAAGTACAACATCAGAACCTGTTTCAGATCGGGAAACACCATCCGTAGCAGCCTCACGAAAATCAGATCACCAAACGCGAACTGCGATTCCAAGAATTGCATTTACCGGATACCCTGTGAGTGCCGCAAATCCTATATCGGTGAAACTAAGAGGCCATTGAAAGTCCACCAACGATAAGGATCTAGCAAATCGAGAATAGCAGAGTGTGTTTGGACTCACCAACATAACATCAAGTGGTCCCAAGCCGAGATCATCCTCGAGGTGGAACACTGGGAACACTGGTTCAAGAGGAAATTCAAAGAAGCTGCATATGTTGTCCAACGACGCATTCAGCCAAGCTAGTGCAGAGATACGCAACATGTGGAAACTCATAATCAAGCGAAAAACGGTCATCTCCCGCTAAACCGGTGAAGCGGAGAGAGGGAATAAGGGATAGGTGAAAGCACTCGAGTGACCATTTTAGGATTTTTTACTTGATATAACTGTTAGTATTAATTTTTCTTTCAGTTTAATTTGTTCTTTCAGGGATTTCAATTCATTCCATATCATATTAGACAATGGAAGTCCGAACTAATGTAATTTTTTTGTTCTAGTTACTCAGATACTAAAATGATCCACCAGGCACTGACGAGGGGATAATAGTCCGAAACCGGTCTGTAGATGGTCATGCCGATAAAATTAAATCAATTTCAGATTTTCATATATAAGAAGTTACTTGCGACGAACGACGAAAATCGTACGTCTCACATGAGAGGCGAAGATTTGGTATTTTTACCGAAACTTAACAAAACATAGTCGGCACATCCAACAGGTTACATTTCTCAACCATGAGGATGTACAAAAATATTGAGAAGACGAATGACGTCACATTTGAATTTCATTTTAAAAATATGAGAAGAGAAAAATACATTTCTGTGCTAACTACCCACTGTGACCAATTACCATATAGTCTGAACGATCGATCTCCACTTGCTACCGTCCAACCCGTGTTAGGAATCACACGTTTAAAAGGTAAGACCTCGTTAATCCTTAGCTCGCACAAGTTTCGACTTCTGAGGGTTGTCGTTCGTAGGGGTGTGACAGCTGGTTAACGGAAAAACAGATTTTAAACAGAAACAGATTTTAAACATCCAACAGGTTACATTTCTCAACCATGAGAATGTACAAAAATATTGAGAAGAAGAATGACATGACATTTGAATTTCATTTTAAAAATATGAGAAGAGAAAAATACATTTCTGTGCTAACTACTCACTGTGACCAATTAACATCCTATAAAGAAACATTAAACCTACTAAAATTCGATCAGATAAGTTTTCAGTTGCAACATTAGAAAAACTGTTAATTTGATATCTTCTTGAGACGAAATAATCTAATTGCACGACAAATGACATTTCGAGAAGCAACCTGTTAGCAGAATTGATTTATTCATATAAAATCATATCTAGTATTAAAGCTCAAAGCACATCTGAAAGAAGCTTTGAACGAACACGAGAAACCACGAGGCATAGTAGGAATTTTACTAAAACTACATTTATATTCTATAGAAAGCAATACTGTTAAGAGGTTGTTTCTCGACATGTCTTTCATGGCACAACCAGGCCAATGTCATTATAAAAACATTATTTAAACTTTCAAACCATTTAAGTGACATCTATTCTTTTCTCTCATCGTGAGATAATTTTTTCCGAATTCTGAATTCTAAAATAATTGATGAATTATTGACTCCGGATCCTCTTGTGCTAAAATTTTGAAATCAATTATTTTAATGTGGATTCAAATTGCTCCACTTCATTTATTCCTTCTTCCATATTCCACTGAACAAACCCCGTTCCATTTACACCAAAATACAAAAACATTTTTCTATTCCTTTCTGCCAACCCAGCCAAACCAAACATTTCAGCTCGCCCTGTAGGCCCACAAATCCCTGTCCGAGACGCGTGCAGCTTTAACAAACCCAATCGGTGCATGCATTGAAAAGCAATCAACCATCATTTCATCGTACACGTTCTTATTATGGACTAATGGCCCTCCAATCACGATCCCTGTGGGCCACTCTTTCTAATGGGCCTGTGTGTCCACTTGACTCTTTACCGAGCCATTGTGCTCCTCGCCTTCTTGTTATCCTTTGGTTGTTGGAGATGCATCGATTGTCTTTTGTTCTCGGGTGGACATAGGTGGGAAGGCCGCAGGACTTCGTTGGATTCGAGTGTGATAACTTCTTGTTTGTAAGAAAAGAGTCATTTTATTATGAACTTGTGTAACAAAAATTCTTGTTTAATCAGAATCAAAGAACTAACAGAAGTATTTATAGAAGAAATATATATAAATAATATGAATTAATTATTAAGAAATCACCGATAATCAAAATAGAATTCGTGTCCTACTTGAAGAAACAAGAAGTCCTGAAGAACGGTTTCAAATCAAAAGGAAATAGAATATATATTGCTCAAGATCGCTAAGAGGTAGAGCGAAACATTTCAATGCAAAAATCATGGGAACATCTCTAATTGTTAACTGAGATACATACAACTTGAAGCAACTGAAAGAATCTGGAATTCTAATCACGGAACAAATGAAANTGTAGGGTCGTTACATCAATTTCCTTCACTATGAAATTTGTGTCATCTGCATACGCTACTGTGTGAATAGTTGACAATCCTTGAAAATATTTCATCAGGTCATTTGCATATATCAAAAATAGTATAGGTCCAAGGATTGATCCCTGTGGGACACCCTGCCTAATGGTTGCCAACTGACTGAGAGTGTTTCCAACACTGACACAGAACAAATGAAAGAAAATACTCAAATCAATAAGGGTAAAAAAACAAAAAATCTCCAAGATTTGAAATCGTCCGAACTCATTACTAGCAAAACATAAATCAAAAAAAAAAATAACGCTCCAGAAATCATAATTTGGGAAGCAAGTTGGCTTCTTGGCATTATCAGAAGATAAACGCAAGTCGAAAATTAATATCAAAGTAGTATGAATGAAATTCCAGGTCGGAATCTAGTTTGGTCTTTTATTTTCTATTCTTTCAGACAAATCGACTCTAGTTTGGCCATAGGTCTTGGTAGATCTATGCGTCATGGAAGGTTGATTAACGCACTCTGGCAAGATAGAGGTGAATGTCTTGATTTTTACACAGTTCATTTTCTGAAAGAGTAGAAAGTTAGGGAAATGAAATCACGATTTTATCTACAATGATTTCAGTTATTCCTGACGGCAAAGAGGAGTTTTTGTCATTAAAAAGAGGATGGTACTAACTCAATGTGTATTACAAGGATTCCAAAGGATGTCATTTTTGAGTTAGAATGCTTCATATGATTACTTCGTACAAGCACATGTATAAATAATATTGAAATTGACTGGTTTGATTTTTATACTTACAAAAGTACGGTTTAGTTAACACTGACAGTATATTTACCTTTGCGGCAGACAGGATAACTTGGACAGTCAAGACACCCACGATAAGGTTCTGTTGCTTTTATTCCGGAGCTCAAAAAAATGTTCAACTATAGAAATGTTTCTTGAATTGGACACTGTCCATTGAATTGCAGAAGAATTGCTGGTACTGAGTATGAAATTATATACAGGGGTGCGCAAAAGTCCGGAATAAAATCAATATCTTTTTAACCAGTATTTTAGGAAAAAAACGCCGAAATACGTCAGTTGATTTCATGTTGTAGGTACGCATTTTTGGCAATAAAATGAATTTTTTTTCCTCCCCAACTTTTTATTTTGAAATGCAAACCTATGTCGTGTATGGGCTCGTTGAAGAGCTCGTAAAAAATGGATTCTGACCATACCTACCCTTTATTTTTTTGTGGTTACAACGAAATGAGAAAAAACTCTTTTGAAAAGTTACAAATACCTAACTTAGTGCTATCTACGGGTGAATTAACGTAACAGATGCTGAAATTGGCCTCCACCCTCTACTTGGCACGCTTCTAGGCGATGGTAAAACCCGTCTACGGAATTCTGAATGGCCTCAGCCGGTATGTTATGTGATTCCACTCTAATCCTGNATATTTCATTTTATTGCCAAAAATGCGTACAACGTGAAATCAACTGAAGTATTTCAGCGTTTTTTTTCTAAAATACTGGTTAAAAAGATATTAATTTTATTCCGGACTTTTGCGCACCCCTGTATAACAGGTTCTATTCACAATACCCAGGACTTTCAAAAGTATCCCATTGACGAGTATTTTCTAAATTGAAACCAGATTGAGATCGGCCTTGACGAACGCAAATTTAGAATATCATCCACTCAGAAGCTGATATTTTGAACTCCATAAATCCAGAATCCATTATGGATTATCTTTGCCACTCCAGCTTGCACTCCAGTTTAGTTTGTGAACATATTTATTTATTACTTTTCTTAAGAAATTGAGTAATAAATTCTGGTACCTTTTTTTGAAATAAATATAATGTAAAATTGTCGCGCCCTAATTTTCTATGTGTGTTAATTTATCAAAATAAACTTACTTACAACTACTACTTTGTATTTTAGTTTTCCATAAGGTATTACAAATATTTTGAACGGATCAAATGAACATTTGAATTCAGCAAACAATACATGGTCATTTTGTTTGAGAAATACTGGTACAATATGTGGTCCGTTCATACCAGCTGCCGGAAAAATATATTGAACCCAGCGTTATGAGCGATTTAGAGCGCTAAAAAACAATGATCAGGAGTAGGAGGGGGAGGTGATTCTGTGTGAAGTAGTGATCTTCTCTGGCCACCGAAAAGTATAGGACAGTGATTTATTAACTCAGTATTATTATTAAAATATTTTTCCATTGTTTCCTGAAGCATAAAATAAGTAAAAAATGCTTCAATATTTACATGTAAATGAAGTGGTCTGGAAGACCAAATCGTTTAAAATGCGTATTTGGAGATTAAAATTTGAGAATATATCCCTATTATATTCCCTATCCCCCAGACCCTCCCGGTAGTCCTTCCCTTGCATGGTGCTGGTCCCCTCCACCATGGTCATCCACCGCTTCAAGATGGGGTCAAGCACTGGCCTTATTGAACTGATTTGAGGTGAATCGTCACTTCTAGAAGTCTACTGAAACTTACACTTTTTGGGAAATACCAACACAGGAAAGGTTGCATTACAATAAATACGTTGATATCACTCGGTTTTGAGGAAACCTAACATTTCCTGAAAGGGTAATAACTTTTTTATTGGAAAACTGTTTCCAGGTAATTCCGTCACTCACCTTAGTGTAATACCTAAGTATACAGTGCATTTTTTTGTCCCCCCCCTTTTATTTTTTGAAGGGGTCAACTGGAAAAATAGAAATTTGATATAATGAAATTGATGCATGAATACTTTATTTTGAAGTGAAATTGACAGATGAAACTCTCAAGATGGAGATTGGGCGCCATCTGGAAAAAAAATTCAATGAAAGGGTGTCTTGTGACACATCTTTTTGAAGCTCCTGACAAATGCTTCACAACCCTAGAATATAATGTCAATACTACTACAAAATGGCGGAACATTTAATAATTTCCTGAAGACAAACACATTAATATCGATATTTCTGGAAATATTTCTTTTCATCTGCCATACGGCAATTCCAACAACCCGATAAGGTTTGTTAAGTTATTTTTAGTTTATAAAAACGACAAAAAAAGTTCAGTTAGAATATTCTCATTTAGTTTTCGGTTTTACTAGTGGAAAGGTACCACGTCAACAATCTCTAAAATGGTCAATTCACGTCCATTGGAAGAAAAATTGAAGCGATTTTAATTTACGATGCAACGCGTAACTTTCACGAGACCGAAAGGATTTTCAATGAACGTTTTCCGAATCGTCCTATCTGTAAAAAATATTTGAGGTAACTTGTATCCAAATTCACAACTACCGATAGTGTATATAACAAAAAACCACCAGGTCATCCGTCCATTCCGAAAGAACAGCAAGTGCAAATAATTAGTGAGATGGTAGTAAATCCTGAACAGTCTACTTATTCCGTCGCGAATGTTTGTGAGGGTTCTCCTTCGACTGTACGGAGACTTTTGAAGAGAAATAGGTATCATCCATACAAAATTAAAATGGTTCTCCAAATAACTGAAGATGACCCTGATCGAAGAACAAAATTCTGCGAAATCATGACGGAAACCATTGCAAGGCATTCTACCCATCTCCATATTTGTTTCAGTGACGCATGTACATTTTTCCAAACGGCAATATTCACAGGCAAAATTGCCGTTATTAGAGTGACACCAACCTTCAAGTTTTCCGGGAAACACATACCCAATATCCAGAAAAAATTAACGTTTGGGCAGGAATATTGGGAAAACATATTGTAGGACCTCTATTTATTGATCAAAATTTAACAGGGGAACTGTATTTGAATATGCTGGAAACTACTGTTGACCCTCTCATCACTGAAATCGTCGAAGCGAATCCTAATGAATTCGATATGGATATTATATTCCAACAAGATGCAGCATCACCACATTACAACAGATAAGTAAGAAACTATTTGGATATCACTTTTCCCGGTCGTTGGATTGGCCGTTGAGGTCCTACAAAATGGCCAGCCCGCTTACCAGATTTGACACCATTGGACTTTTTTTATGGAGCTATTTGAAGCAAAAAGTGTACGAAACTGAACCTGCTTCAATGTTAGATATACGGCAGAGAATAATAAATACTTGTAGAGATATTGACGTTACTGTGTTCGAAAATGTTCGGCGTGAAATATCGGATAGGCTGTTCATATGTCAAGAAGTTCAAGGCAACCATTTCGAGCATCTTCTGAACTGACTTCAATCTTATTACCTCATATTATGTATTTAAACATCAATGTATTCAGGTAATTATTTAAAGTTCCGCCATTTTGTAGTAGTTAAAGATATTGACATTATATTCTAGGGTTGTGAAGCATTTGTCAGGAGCTTCAAAAATATATATCACGTGACCTCCCTTTCCATATATTTTTTTTTATAGATGGCGCCCAGTAGCCATCTTGAAAGTTTCATCTGTCCATTTCTCTTCAAAATAAAGTATTCATGCATTAATTTCATTATCCCAAATTTCAATTTTTTGAGATGACCCATTCAAAAAATTAAAGGGGGGGACATTAAAGAACAGCACTGTATGTACAAAAAACCTTATAGCTTGTCAAATCTAGGTTGATACTTGAGAATTCTCTCTCTCACTCTCATAGTCTTCTAACGAACGGACATTTAGTGGGCGGGACCATAACGGAATTCAGAAAGCTCTTCCTACATTTGACAAGCTGTAAGTTGTGTGCAAGTTTTCACTCTTTGTTACGTGTGACTTGCATTTTGTAAATTCACTCGTATTTATAACTTTCCATGATTTTGAATACGAGATAACAAATAATTCTCTATTCAGTACGATATACTACGATCACAAGGCAGTTCCTCTGAAATCATCGTGTCGTTTATGAAGTGTTTTACATAGGACTGTACTCATTTAGGGGTTGATGTTACACCAAATGCTGCGTCATTTCCGACACAATGGCACTCTTGATTGGCTGTAATTTGTGATAACTTCGTGCTCCTTTCAATTTGCACGAATTAGGATCCTAACTAGTCTATTACGCTTGCTTTCTACAAAGATTGGCTATGTATTAAAATAGGCATTCTAACTTGATATATTTTGATGGAATTTCAAACTTGGGTAATTTTTTCATATTTTACATCTGGAGTTTCTTTTAACATCTGCTGGAAAAACAACTACTTTCATATAAACATTGAATTACACGAAAGAAAAAATGCTTTCATATGAACATTTTTCGTTATTGAATTGAATCAGAATGTTTGGAGAACGAACTGAACAGGAAAACGTGTTTTTTGTGTAATTCAATGTAGTTGTAAAGGTTGATTCAATCGGGCTTTTTCATACAGTTTGTGTCTGAAAGTTACTATCTCGCATGATCTACACATTTCTGTATAGGGTTCACTCAAAAGATGAATTCAATATTGTCATTAATGTTTCTGTTATATTTTACGTTTTTATATGTATAACATTTTTATATGTGTTTATATATTTTTAACGGCGAGACTTTGTTAAATCTACCTTGTATGTTTTTTATTTCTTGACTATTTCTTGACTATTCCAATTCAATATTTTGTTTCTTGGAAAATAAATTAAGAAAAACATAAAAAGACTCATTTCTCATTTTTCATGTTCTATTATAAAATTACTTTTGGGAAAGCAAATCTTCTGAAACGACTCATAAAGAAAGGAAGATCCACAAGGGATCTGTTGAAGTAACAGAAAATAGCTGACTATGAATATTGTTAATCATTTATATTCCCAGGGATTGGCGATGTTTTTCATCCCTAAATATAGGAGTGATAAAAAATTACACTTGACGTGGCAAAAATTGCGCAGAATAGATTGAAATTGCGATAGATAACCTATATGAAGAACAAACATATTCTTTTTTATTATAACTTAAACTCTAAAATCTTTAAATCTCATGTTTTCTCATTCAGAAAGCAAAAAGCTGGTGATGATTAAACCAAATCTAAAATTCTGGTTCACATCTCAGATCTTGATAGCCTTATAACTTAAAATGTTCTTAACGAGCAACTGAAAACCCTATAGAGACCCTACTTCAAGACCTTACCATTGGTCGAATTCCACCAGGCATCGTACGCAGGTAGTTAACTGAAATAAAATTTCAGTATTCAAAGAAACCATTTCATCAGTTTATGTTTATTCTCCACTTTTGAATATTTGTATTCTCAATTACACGTATCTATTAATCATTTGAAATTATAATTATGATTATTATAAATGCACTTTGTCAATCAAAGTTAACTAACTATTTATGCACAAGATAAAACTTCAAGGTGAACCGTTTTCTTCTGAATTTTTACTAGGAACAGTTATGTAACCCCCGAAATCTTTATCAGTTTGGCGATCCAAATCTTTGACTGTTTCTGGCAAAATCGACCCAGCAGTCTCAGGCAATAGTAGAATCAGAAGTGCTTCAGCTAGTGCTGCTATGGTCAGTATTATCAATGGAACTGAGGGTCCGATATCTTCAAGAGCTATGACGAGAGGAGCCAACATGGAGCCAATTCTGGAGAACATAATGCAGACGCCAACACCTGCGTTCCTTAGAATGGTGGGATAGAGTTCGCTGGTGAAGAGATAGAGGGCAGGCATTGATATCTGAATAAAAAAGTATCATATCATCCTGCATTGTAGAGAACTTCAATTCTTTATAATGAATCCTGCAGTAAACAATAATGAAGATAGGGTGAAAGATTTTTGGCGCTCTACTTCTTCATCAGTTTTCAAGAAACGATGGTGAGTAGAAAACCGAAACGCTTTTTCACTACCATCAATTTTTCCTAGCAATAATAAGAGTTCATTCTTCTAGAAAATACATTGAATATGAAGGTTTGAAAATAGTACCGCTGTATATATTCGGTAAGATTTCCTCGGTCAGCAATCTAACAATTTGGAGTCCGAGTTGAATCGCGTCTGATGTTTTTAGTCGTTCGACTTTTCGGCTTTGACTTTAAAGCCATTTTTAAGAAGCTATGACTGCACTGATGTCTCAATCTGCCTACTCGATAGGTAGTAGTGAAACGCTGAAAGGGTTTTGTGACGTGACGCTGGTGGACTCAATTTTCCTTCTTGGCTGGATCGTCGCTGGTCTCTGCAAGGGTCTCAATCTGCCTACTCCCAATAATCGACTGTTAGACCCTTACAAAGACCAGCGACGAGATCTGGGGAATAGGTAGATTGAGACTCTGGTGTCAAGTAACAAAATCATGCAGCGTATCACTTCCTGAGGAGTAGGCAGATTAAGACCTCAGTGTAGTCACAGCTTCTTGAAAATGGCTTCAAATTATGAGCCGATTCTGAAAACACTAGACGCGGTTCAACCCGGACTACAGATTGCTGACCCCGGTACTATTTTTAAACCGATGTTTTCTATGTATTTTCTTGGAGGATATAGCTCAAAAATGAAGCAATTGCTTCAAGACACGAAGGTTTTTTCTAAATCATCCAAGGACTATCGTCCTTCAGTATCAGCATTCAATTAGGAACTACCCATACATTGTAAAATCTATATATCTATATTGACCATTAAGCACATCAATTGGTATTGAATTCAGTAAAATAAACTGAAATTGTTCGATACCTACCGACATACCTACGATCCCAACTGCTGCCAGAAAAACCCGTGGCCAATCATGAAGAAACACGTTTTTTGGCATGAATATAATCGCCAAAAAACAAACAGCACAAGTTAAATATGCTGAGCAAATAGTCCATCGTCTCCCAAATGTTCCCACGAGAACAACGCAAAGAACGGTACCAGGTAAGGCGATGAAACCGCTAACACCGACAGTCAAGAATATGTTGCTTCCAACATGTCCCAAGTATTGTGAAAAGGCGTAGAAAGTTATTCCACATATAGTCCTGAAAAATGATATTTTGCAGTAAGAGTTATTGAACGGTTTTTCAGATGAACATTATGACTTACCAGTTCAAATATAACAGAAAACTTCTTTTCTTCAGTTGTCTCGTACTGAACAAAGCAGAGAGACAAGGTGTTTTATTATCAGTAGGATCAACATTGGATAATCCAGTCAGAGCAATTTGAAATGTCTCATCATCAATTTTATTTTCGGTTGCGGCTTTCTTAAGTACTTCAATTGCTTCTTCTTTTCTCCCAAGAACCAACAGCCATCTTGGTGACTCCGGTAAACACCTAGAATAATATGATACAAGTTAGCTGCGTATATTAGATGAGCATGATAATAAATTAATACATGCAAACATCTATTATTGTCTTCACTTACCATGTATAAACTATAAATGCACTGATCAAGAAAGAAAGTGCTAGATGAAATTCTCTCCAATCCCTTAGAAGATAGGCCAGGCCTGACATTATCGAGTTACCAAATCCAAAAGGTATTTGGTACAGAATGGGTACTATGGTTCTCCATCTACCTCCAACGACTTCCATGCACAACACGAAAGATGTAACCATAGTTCCTCCATTGGCGATACCAAGGAAAAATCTGATGAGAACGAAACCCCAGAACCATGGCCAGAACGATGCCACGACGGCCAGCAGTGACTGCATCCAAATACAAATTGTAAGTACCTTTTTTCTACCTTTCTTATCAGCCATGACGCCGAAAACAATGTTCCCTGAAAAACTTACAAACATTTGAAAAAAATTCATTTCTTGACATTGGCATACACATATACACGGACATAGGCATAGATACAGACATAGACACAGACATAGGCATAGACACGGACATAGGCGTATACTCAGACAGAGAAATATAAATAGACGCCGACGCACACATAGACGTAGAGGCAGACGCAGACACAGACGCGGACGCAGGCATAAACATAGCCATAGACATAGGCATAGGCATATGCATAGGCACAGATATAGACACAGGTATAGGCATATGCATAGGAATGGGCATAGGCATAGGCATAGACATAGACATAGACATAGACACAGACACAGACATAGACATAGACATAGACATAGACATAGACATAGACATAGACATAGACATAGACATAGACATAGACATAGACATAGACATAGACATAGACATAGACATAGACATAGACATAGACATAGACATAGACATAGACATAGACATAGACATAAATACAATTTCTGTAGAAGTATGCATGCGATGTTTGAAGCATTGTTACAACAATCAAAAGCAAAAAATAAATACAATAGAAAATCAAAACAATTCCAGTGTCGATAATAGCTATTTTCATTAAAATCTCACCTATTAAAACACCCAACATGAGTGTAACTTGGGTTAAATCTATCAAACGCTCATGTCCACAAATTAAGTCCCATTCTGAAACGATTGTTCTAGAAAACACCGTTTTGTTGTAACTGTATCCAAACTCGCAGGGTATGGTGCCAGTGGGATCGTTTTCCAAATCTATCATTTCGCAATAACCCGAGTTCATACCCTCCTGTGAAAAACAATATCACGTCAGTATTTTGTGCCTGACTTGAAGAATTTTGTTTCATTTTTATCACCTGATATGAAAGGTTGTAGATAAATATGTGCCGATATTTCAGAGTGCATTTCTCAAATTGTTTTAGAAAAATATATCCGCTATCAAATATCCTTATTGTTATAAAAATACCAATATGACTCTTTCTCCATTTTTATACAAAAAGTTGTGAAAAACTTCCAAAGGAAGGGTGAAAGAAATCAGTTCAGAATAAACTCTTCACAGTGACGTGTAGATCATAACACTCAGTTATCAACTGAACTAAAAGGCCGTCCAGAAACCACTACTTCTACGTGAACATTGAATTATACACTTTTTCCTATTCATATTATACTTCAAACATTAGTTATGGAATTGAATCAGATATTACTCATAGGAACGCTACACAATATAATATGTGAGTATTACTGGAGTTTTATCCCAACACCAAACCGTTATTTGTAACACCTCGACAGGTGTTTCGATCACCAAGTGATCATCTTCAAGAGGAAGATTGAACTGATCTTGAAGATGATTGCAACACGTATCGAGGTATTCAAAATAACGGCTTGGTGTTGGGATACCACTCCAGTAATACTCATTACTAGACCAAAGGTTCCAAAAAGTACATATGAAAAATTGTAAAAATAATAATTTCCAAAAGAAACATTTAATTCTCCATATTATTCCTTATGAGGTCCAGGGATATGCAATTAGGTCGACTTTTTTTTTTAATTAAGCAAGATACGAAAAAAATTGAAGAGACAAAAAAGTTGTATTTCTATTATTATTGCTTAATCCAAAGAAATAATAAAAATTGCACAAAAGTCAGTGGCGTACATTTTCAAGTCAAAAATATTCGTTCAAATCCAGTTCGAGACGCCACTGGACTCAATAAATTGAATCACGTTCGGGCTAAATTAGCTCCTTAATGTTATAAATACCGTTGTCAAATTACAACAAAATTAGGTAAAGGATATTTAGGATAATTACGAATACCTTTTTTTTAATTTTAATTTTAACACCCTGTATCTTGAGAACGAAGGATTTGCGGACCCATGTTAATATGAACATTTCGTCTTAAAATTACCAAAAGAATCGTCTATTAAATTTATGGTACATACTTAATTAACACCCTGTATAAGATCGCATGTGGATATTGCAGCACGGTGCAGCCAAGTATAATGGTGGGCAACACTTGGTTGGCGAAAACAGGAAAACAACACAAATAAACGGAGTCAACAACATGAGCCAACCGCGCATTTGTGGTTCCAGTTAGCAGACCTATAATTTCTAAGATACATTACCACGTAGGCAGCTGAAGCTACCTGTGTGAATTCCGGGTTCAGGATATGAATATAAGAAAAGATGTCGAGTGTACATGTTTCATATCAGAAAGAGAAGAATTGACGAAATAACACTCTAAGAAAGAAGGGGAAACCGCGGAGATGTGTTTTTGGCTATTGGCCTCATCAGCTCGATGCAGCCAAGTACAAGGATGGGCAACACTTGGTTGCCGGAAATGAAAAAAAAAAACAAACGAACGGGGTCAGAAAGAGAAAAAGACTACAATGGTTGTTGAAAAAATACAAGTTGAAATTCACTGTTAGTGAGATCATACAGATGAAACGTTGCTGTAATGTATACTGATTAGACTTCTTTATTACATTCATTTTACTTTCAGTCCTGAAAGATAATTGAACGTGATACTATTTTTTGTAAAGTAAAAATAAACGTGGTTGAGACCATTCGTTATTATTATTTATTAGGTTCTGGTGTTCTTCACGTATTCTACTATTTATGAAAATGTTACGAACAGCAAACTCACTAGTTCTTTTCGAAAAAACTTCCGATAGTTTCCAGAGACAGTACCTACCTATATATTTGAAAAAATGAAAAATAAAATTTGAAGTCATGAAAATAAAAGATGACATGTACTCGCAATACATATGTTGTATGATTAATTCAATTCATAATGAACTATAAATATACCTACTGCCTGACAAAAAAAGTAAACACTCATATATATTTTTTTAGAAATTTCAGCTCGTTAACACGCTACATTATATGGTTTTTTCAGTTAGTTACCCAATGAAGCTGCAAGTGTAATAAGTCAGAGACACTGAGCACATTTAAATCAGAAAAACACATATGGGTCAGTCAGTGGGTTGGTTTTCGAAAAGTTAACGACCCTACTAAACGACATCAAGAAACCCCAGAAAAATAATCAACTTCTTATGTTAGGCACTATATGGTCTGAGAACTGTAAATATTTTGCAAATTTATGATTCCTACATAAAGTTCGAAAAATATATTTGTTTAAATCAGACTCACTTTGAAGAATCCCATATGAAGAGTGTTTCTCGTAATTTTGCAAAGAAGTTTCCTCGAGTACCATTATTCCATCGTCATTATTGCGTTGATTACATATTATTTTATATTCGTTCTGTTGTCAATATTAAATTCATTTCCAGAAATTTTCAAATCTATTTTGAAATGCATCAGATGACAAAAACGACATAAGTAATGCTGACAAGTAATTCCTAACCTGATCATTTAATAATGTCACAGTTTTTGTGTTTAGTCTGTTTTTTTACGGTTGCGGATTATTTTGATGAGCTGAATATGATACGAGAGAAAATAAAAGAAAAAATTTGATTTTCAATGATGGTCGTGAATCTGAAGTCTACTTATATACACAGAAAAAAAAAGTAATAGTTATCTTTATTAAATGCATTAATTTGCCTTTCACCAATTTTCTGTTTCATTTGTTTGAAGTCATGTTGTCTATTGATTATTAGGTATCCTGTCTGAATTTCCATTAACTTCCAATTAGTAGAATCTGAAGGAGCTTTCCCCTTGCTTATAGTTTTCAAATAACAACGAAATAAAATTGAAAAATATCTCTTCTACTTCGTTAGCGGGTCTTCTCACTGTCACCCCCTTGGCGGGAGATACCTCATTCGAAACGTTATCGGTTTTCATTTTCAACATTTTCTACTATATTCAATTTGATGCATTTGATATTGGGAAAAACGTTATGAAGAAACTCTGCCATTATTTNGTTCCGAAATACCTATTTTATTTTGATGTTTTGTGATTTGATGATATTAAATATCAAGCTCTTGTTACAGTACTGTATAATTTTGGGTAATTTTCGGTGTTAACAAAAAATAAATATAGCTTTGCACCAAAAACTTTGAAAATTATTTTACTCTTCACAGGATGCTGTCTATTTATCGGTTTGGCAATTTTTTCGTAGGGCCCATTTAAAAAATATTGGTAAAAAATAAAACTCCACTTAGATGGCCATGATTTCAAATCTGGATGTATTTTTCAATGCTAAACAATTAAATAACATTTCCCGAGATTTTTCAAAATAACAGTACTTTACTCATGACTCAAATTCGAATATTTGAAGGCTTATCGTTTATCACGTGTGTTTTACTGTATTTCGTTGGTGCATGTTTAGTTTTAGAGGATGCACAAACTTTCATCAACAATAATATTTTGTCGAAAAACCATTAATGAATAAGTTTCCCATATAGTGCATACTTTGGGGATGATACTGTACATACCCAACAAAGAAAATCAAGAAAATCAAATATATAACAGTGTCCTCTGAAATAAACTGGCAGTTACTGATATTGATTGAAGTGTCGCAGATCCTCTAGATCTACATAGTGATTTCCATGATGTTGTTGTAGCATGTTAACGGTATTGATTGCTTTAGCATCTAATACTGAAGATATTTTCTTCAACCAGTTTGAATTGGTGCGAAATTCGCGAAAAAACGCGAAATTCGATGAAAACCATGTTAATGAAATATCCCAATATTACAACAAATCATATCTTCATAATTCATGCAATTACTGGACGTGATACTACATCCAATTGAAAGAAAAGACAATTTTTTTGAAATTTTCAATAATTATCAACAGTCACGTACATCAGCTGAATGTTTCATGGTTAAAAAACCACTTGAGGAAGTACAATGTATTGTGATGCCTAAGGATGATATTATGTAGCAAAACGGTGGGTGCGTTAATATTACAGTACAGTAATTTAAAAAAACACACCTAATTGTGAATTGGGAATTCACCGAACAGTTTAAGAAAAACGCAACACCTGTTCCGCCATACAATGGCTTCTTCAGGCGCCGTGTTTAACCATGCAATGGACCAAAAAAGCCAATGTATGGCGAAACACGTGTTACGTTTTTGTAACACTGTTTAGTAAAAATCTCATAATAAAGTGTTTATTGATTACGTTATGGATTTTCATCAAGTATCTACCAATTCAATCATAAATAGGTACAGTATATTTGTTTTTCTCAGAACTACTCAAAAACCATTTCGATTTTACTTTTTTTCTAATATATTGTTTTTTCAAGTTATTTGTAAGTAGGAACTTCTTGAAGTACGAACAGAACTATTTATATTGTTGGTGTATTAATTGTGATTCTTCATTGCAATAAATAAAAGTTGTATCATCAGCAAATAGTACTAATTTTCCAGAAATTAGAAAATATTACACCTGATGATTACACACAAATGCTTTTTAATGTCCAACACTGCTTTGAACAAAACCTCGATACCAAAACTTTAGTAACTAGACGAATTAAAAATGTCAACTTTTTTATTATCTTTCTTCGCTTAGAAGTTGATGAAAACCAGTTTTATTCATGTTGACTCGTCACTGAATTATAATTTTTTTTTATTCTGCAGCAATCAGAAAAAAATAATAGAAAGCATCGATACGAGTGTCTGTCTGAGTAGTTGTTTTTTAAACGCCAACTATGTGAAATCGTCCTTGTTTCGACTTCATTGGCTTCACTCATAAGTTAATCACCAGAAGAATGCATTAGTATATGAATTAATTTCACTTGTGTTTACAATTAACATAATTATAAATAGTTTCTATCATGAAGATTGTCTTTGGTTCATTTCACAAACACTATTTGTTTTATTTTTGAATTGAAAATATGATGAACTGTTTTCAAAAATGATGATAATTCATTAAAAAGATTGTAATTTTCACTACGAAATCACTGAAACATCATTTCTTAACAATCAAAGAACTCAATATTAAATATTTTTGACTTTTTTGTTCTAATATGTGAAAAAATATTTGATTTTGTAAATATTGTCCCCTTGACTTATGGTTCCCTGAGGCCGAAGTGATTTCATAATAATGAGAGGCAGTTTGTTTTGGGATGACATGTTGAAGATTTTATTTTCATAAATAATCTTTCTCAAATCAACTCAAAAAAATTTAAACATCGACCTAAAATATCTCTGAAAAAATTAATACATTATTATCATTGCGTGGGTGCAAAGTATTTTCAGAAAACCCTGTTTCAACAATTCTGTTGTTATAAACTCACCAGTATCCATTCCCATCTTTCGCAAAAAATTTGAAAAAACTCGGTCGAGAAATATTTAAGAGTAGGTGACTTAACACTTTCTTCTAACTTGTCAGGAAACAACTGCATGTTGAATGCAACTATGCAATACCATGAAAAGTGAAAGTGTTGGTATAAATTGGTTCAGCTATAACAAGAGTCAGAGACCTGGTTGAACTGATATAAAACTGATAATTTCCAATTTTGAAATGTTTGGTTTTCCTTGACGTAGACGTATCTAGCACTATTACGGTAAATGATAGAACTTCTAGAAACTGGTGCACATTTTCAAAGTGATAGTTACTTAGAAAAAGTTCATTGTGAACATGTAAAATGGTGAAAGTAATTGAAAACTAATAACGGAGGGGGTTAGTATGTAGAAGTTGTCGATATTGAAAAACCTCGAAAAAGGTGATTTTTTTGCATGTGGATACTGCATCAAACTGAGAGTGATTTCAACTATATCTTGCAAACTGATTTAAATTAATGTTCGGAAGCCAATTATGTAAATACTACCACGGATTGCAGATAGGACAGTCATTTCAATTTGGTATGAATAATTTATACTTATAAATACGAAAGTCACTTAGTTAACAGGCACTCATTCATCTCTGTTTCTCCGTACTGGTAAGTCCTAGGAATCATCTAAAATCTATAGGAACAATTCGTTCAGGCCAGTCTCAACTCCCTACACTGTAGGTTAATGGACAAGTCTTTAATTATGCCCACTGACTATATGTGAAAAGTTCTAGGAAGCTAAATTTGGTACATATGTGCTTCTTAGGTCTTAGATGCGCACTAAAAAAGGATGTTCAAATATTTCAACTAGAAGTCTCCCCGTGGGGGTAAAAGGGGCACGTTTACATATGAAAATTACCTCTTTATCACTGATATATTTTCGGAGGCTGAAATTTTATAAGTAGGTTCGCTTTATGTTCTAGATGTGCAATAAGAGGATTTTTAAACATTCCAACTGGGAATGTTTAAGAATTGCGCGTTCAATAAATAAAGTTACCTTTCCATCACTGTTTCTCCATGCGATTAAATTTCCGGCAGGAAATTTATATTTAGTATCAGTATTGCGCCCGTGCGGAAACGGGGCGGTACGCCATTTTCACTCGTCTAAAGTGTCTTTTACAAGTGGTTTTTTATGGTTTTGAGTACAGAAAAGGACCACTTTTTGAAAAATTCACCAAATGAAGAAAGTCAAGTATAGAAATTTTAATTTTTCTATAGGATGAGCAACTAATAAACAAAATTTGCGAAAACAACAAATTATGGCTAATCGGACTTTCTAATAATTTCTAATAGGTGACCTTTTCAGTGTGACCTTCATTACCCTTTAACAGAATATCCATTGATTTAGCCTTGTTTTTTTTTCAGGTTATGGAAGGATATACCTAAAAACAGCAGGAATTTTTCACAAAAACTGCCTTTCACAGAATATTTTGAAATTTCATATTGAGTTTGGTGAAAATATTTTGAAGAGACCATTTTTTTATAGATCCCAGTGTATAACTTCCTTATTCGCTAGTCTACATTCGGTATTTTTTTCGAAAATTTATCAGACAGATATATTTTTGTTCACCTGAAAGACGTATGTATAAGTTACTTTGTAGAGTTCTCCAATGTTAACATATCTAGGATTGAAATTGAAGTAATATTTTCATTTATTTTCAGTATTACAATTGATAACTCTTTTGAGGTATTCAAAACAACTGAATATCGTAATTAGTACCTATAAGGTTTTGATAGAGGGCGCATCATCTGATATGAAATGTTCAATATTTGATATTATTTTGTTATATTATTCCAGAAGCTTTTTTTGAACTTGCTATAAAACTATAATTCTTGGCCAAACTATTCGTTATAAAATATACAGGTTATTCAATCAAAATAATTATTGTGCTATAAATGATTTGATCGACAATTTCTGAGAAATCATAAGTATATGTTCATAACCAAAATTTATGATTCTTAATATTGTCCTCCAATGGACCCATGTACTGCTAATACAATTTGGCTGAACCCAACTACTACTAATACATTTTGAAATGTTACTCTATATTTTGAAATCAAATTTTCATGCGCGGCTACCTATTGGAGAAAAGTTTAAAATCATTCAAAAAGGATTCTAGATTTCTTTTTACGCATCATAGAAAGCCAGTCCGATCTGGTTCTCTTTCCTTTCAGTTGAGCTATTCAATAAGAGATGGCAGGCCTAATAATTTATTGATCCTGTAGGTGTATCACTTTTACTCAGCATAAATTTCAAAACTGGAAGACACGAAGACACTGAATGTATGAAAACTGAATCAAACAATTTCCAATTGATGTATCACATTATATTTCAAATGAGTCGAAAATTCATACAAAAAAACGAATAGTGCCGTTAATTCTACCATGAGAAGAATATAATGTCATTGGTACCTACTTATATAACTTTCATGAACACTTTTGAGGTTTCAAAATGTGCCAAAAATAAGAAAAAAATTGAAACGTCAACCATTTGAATGTTTATTGCTGTCGGTTTTTGCTTTGTAATCGTCTATCGACACTAATATAATTCCTTGCTAGAGAGTACAAAGTTAAAATTGGAATATTCCTATATGTACAGTGAAATATGAATACTAATAGGTGGGTAGGTGTGTATAAACTACTACGTTTCAGTACTACGCCAGTATCCTCAGAGCCTCTACGTCAATGAGGAAAGTTATTTTGGCAGGTATGCCAGGATCCTTCAGCAACGGTGAGACGGAATTATGTCCAATGGGTTCCAGTGACTATAGGGTCCAGGCTTGTTACGTGAATTGGTGTTTGAACCCATTGAATTGGTAAAAATCTATTGTAGATAGCATTATCTCAAGATAAACCTCTATAGTATTGTTGAAACATTTAAGGGTGTGTTTTTATTAGAAACCCCCATCATCAAGGCAATTTCATTTGGACACATAGTTGCCGAGAAAAGCCGAATTATGAACGCCAACAAGGAGCTCACGGGCATAGCTGATATTATGATAAAAGGATCCCACAAATAGAGCCAAACCAACAAATTACAAATGGCAGTTACATTATCATCTTTACTTGACTATTACTGATCTATCCCAACCCCAAACCGTTATTTTCAACACCACGACACGTGTTTCAATTACCAAGTGATCATCTTCAAGAGGAAGTTGATGGTTGAAGATGATCACTTGGTGATCGAAACACATATCGAGGTGTTAAAATAACGGTTTGGTGCTGAGATAGAACTCCAGTAATATTCATTAGTACTCCAAAGGTTCCAAACAGTGCATCACAAGTTAGTGGTATTTGTATAACACAAACGTTCCTACTAGATCCGTTTCAATGAAAAATTCCTTGAACGGAAAACGTCGCTAGGTCAAATGAATTTGACATTTCAAATTTCGCAAACAAATAAGGTCCTTGATTTGGTAGGAACAGTAATCTAGATAGCGTGTTTGAGCACGGTAATGACAACATCTAACCTTGTTATTATAACTCGATTATTCTCCTATTGATCCAAATACGAATGAAATGATATCAGTATATGATATCAATGAACTATGAAACTATCTTGTGTCTCATTTCAAGGTCTAGAATTTCCATTGACTCGACACGAGATCCTTTTTAACTTCGTTTTGCTTTTTGTTTGTAGGACTCACTGCGAAAATCATAACTAGAATATTTTATCATTTATATTGAAAGGGATAGGCATATTTTAATCAGCTGATCAACAGTTTCTTATACTGGTATAGTCTGTTGTACTGGTATAGGTAAGCCGTTGGGCTGATTTGTGAAAATTGTTAATTCCATTCACCCATCAATTTAATCAATCACTGAAATGGAGGTAAATGATTCAACACATTTTCTAGACTTGAGACGATAACTGATTTACTAAAATCAATAAAAGGTACAACTGGAACCTCTAGCATGAAATGAATCCAGAAAACGTTCTTTTTCCATTAGGTTCTTGAGTTTATTCATAATTTCATAACACTTCAAGAGCAGTGGCGGATTCACGATGATTTCAGAAAGGGTTCGAGAAACAAAAACAGAATATTTGGGAATACTCCTGATATTTGCATAGAGATTCAATAGATATTCCTGAATTTATTATTTGACATTTTCAATCACAACGAAAATTCACACAGTGGAAAGTCTGAGATTTTGATTTTTTCAGCAGATCAGCAAAGCTATATATTGGGTTCTTGGTTTTTTCCAATAAGTCGTTAATATACAATAAAAAGAGGGTTGGAGACAATATGGATCCCTGGGGAACACCAGCGTTGATGCTGAGATATCCATCGACGAGATATCCATCGACGACCACTTGCAGGAAACGTTCTTTCAGGAAGTTGCAGAGCCATTCATAAAAATGATTCGACAAGCCATAACATCGAAGTTTGGCCAGCAAATCCTCATGCCACACACGGTCAAAGGCTTCAGAAATATCAAGCGCAACAGCCCTAGATTCTCCATGTTTCTCGATTGCGTTATTCCGAATATGGGTGACACACGATAGAAGTTGAAATGTGAAAATCAATTCCACATTTTCAAAAGATTTGAAACTTTTAATCTTTCGGAATGCTTGGAAATTATAAGATTTGGAAATTCACTGAATAATCGAAGAGAATTAAAGTTTTTCCCTTTATTAAATCTGTTTTTGTAATTAGTTTATCGCGTGTCTATTTAATGGGTTGGTGAAATTTCTTTTATGATGTCTGAATTTTCAATGTGTTCATTCTTCGAATTGTAATATGATATAAAGCACTGATATAGGTACAATTTAGTCAGTATAAACACATCCGAGGAAACTATTGTATAAGTTATACACGTATTGCTATTTTGCAAACTGTTCAATAAAAATCTTACTCAACTCGTATTAATTTATTTATCGAAGAGACAGAAATGAATGCTAATCAAAAACTAAAAAACTTCACGTAGAATACATGAAGTTAGGAAAAGTTGGTACTTCAAGTGTTTCTAATATTTCAACCTTCGGTTTTCCCCACTTTGCAATTTTTCTGAAATGGCTCTCAACCATACCAATTGCGTAACTACATAGAAGGGAAACTGAGGTATAGCTTCTTTCCATATTTAATTCAAAATCGTAGAATATCGTCTTTTTTTCTCTTTTTCCTTTCCCTTATTTTTCTGAAGTGTCAATGTTCAAGTCTCAAACTTCGATAGCGAAATGTGCATAGTTTCCAAAATTAAAGTTCTTTCACTGAAGCAAATAATCGATAACTGACATGATTTGATGAATTGAAAAGGCGATATTACTGATCTTGACCATTTAAATCCAGGTCAATGTTGAACTGTGTTATACAATAATCGTACCATATCGCAATAATGAATGTGAGAATTTGAGAATGTCTCGAATTCTCTGAACGAAATTCATGCACGCAAACTTGTACTGTTCATTGTCCAACAATCGAAACTGAAGTTTAATAATGATACGATGACGATGCTGGTACTGAGTATCAATAGGAACTATTAATATTCACTCAAGCGGCAATTGATCATTGTTGACATTGTTATTGTCGCAATTCAGGTATTTTCAAATGAAAGCCAAAGCTGATCTATTCCACAATATCTTACGAGAAAGAAGTTGAATGAACAATAGTCGAACATTACATTACATTACAATATTGTGTGCAAACAATGCGCACTGCTACTAATAGCGGTTACTAATTCAAAAAATAAATAAAAATAAGTTCCTGATACTAATAGCCAAGTGGAAACAGCAGATACTATATGAAAAACAAATTGCAATATTATCATTTTTTCTTTTAGTATCAGGAATGAAAATAAACATATAGTAAGGAGGCATACCTGAAGACTGGCTGTAAATAAAATTTTCCAAATGGAAAATTAATTCAAACCTGTCTCCACTCACCTACACTGTAGTTTAATGGACTGAAACCCATTAGAAAACACAAGTGTCCACAGACAGGCCGAAACGAATTGTTCATTTAGATAATTTTTTACAGCCACTCTTCACATATGCCCCCTTACTATATGTGAACTTTTTTGGAATTTGGGCAATTCAGATATGCGGTTGGTTACCTCGTTCACGGGCAGATGGAGCGATGACAAAAATGTTGAATTCCATTACTTCGGAGAGATCCCTGAAAGAAATAATACAGTAGAAAATTAAAATGAATAGCTGGAAATAATATTGAGCTAAAAAAACTGGAATGAAATTACAATGAAATAAAATACAAACGAACAAAAAATTTAAAATTGAACAACAAATCAAAAATGAAAGATTTCAAGCCACGACGTCTCGATTGTTAGTATCCACAAACGTTTCGGGGATGACTAGTCCAGACAAATATGTTGTTTGTCGTTTGCTTCAGCCTAGTTCGAGGAATGCTACACTGAAAGGAATTCGATTTTTAATTAAGGGAAATCCTCGACTTCATGTTGATGATGTACACTACCTTGTACTAAGGGGAGGCCAAATAGCCCGAAACCGGTCTGCAAGCGTATCGGTTCCAATAATTGAAAATCGATGATGACAATATTTGAGACTCTCAAGATACAGGTACCTACAAGAGGTATCTATGGTATAAATAAAGATAACATTGAAAGTATTTTTAGTTTATTTTTCCTCTTGAAGATGATCACTTGGTGATCGAAACACGTGTCGAGGTGTTAAAATAACGGTTTGGTGTTGGGTATAAAACTCCAGTAATATTCATTCATTGGAATAATTTAATTTTCAAGTTTATTAATTTCCGTTGTTTGCAAAATTTTGGAATCTTCGTTGAAGATATGATTTTATTCTAAAAGATGATTCGAATATGTTGAACTTGTTTCCTTATTTTCATAGCTCATATGATGTTCCTGGATAAGATTCCTAGATGTTCTGCCAGTTTGACCAATATATACTTTAGAGTACATTCCACACTTTAATGTATATACTCCAGATGCCAATTTGAGCAATCAGTAGTATATAAATTAACTGTGAGACGTGTCCTGAGGTATAAATTGGTCAAATTGGCAGAACATTTAGGACTCGTATCCAGGAACCATTATATGAGCTATGATCGTTGTTAATGTGATCTTAATTCTTTTTTCAGTTACATTCATTTCATTCCATTTCCAACTAACATTCCTTTATTTATCTGAGACGAAATTTGTGAAGAACAGTTTGATATGCGAATGGAATAGTCTGTAGACTTTTACCATTCTCAAATACATTGGAACTCAATATATCATAATCTTCCGTTTATGAGTCTCTAAACCCGAAATCCTAACGAGTCCATCGTCACCGTCGAACAATTTTTCGTTAAACAGAAACTCTCCAACTATTTTTCCGAAGCATAAATCTGGCAACGCTATCCGTGCATCTCTATAGAAGTTCAGTCATTCACCCCATGAGGTTGAAGTCCCCAACGCTCAGCTGTTTTCCACGTTTCCAAGGCACTCTGAGATTGTACGTGGGCCGCCAAAGGCTGCGCTCGATTTCCCATAGGCATTTACGTTAATGAGATTTTCACGTGCCGGCAACGCGAAATTGTCATCGCCAAGTTTTTACAGCGTCATGTCGATTTGTTCGACGGTTACTCGGCTTTCTGAGAAATCATTTTCTTCAAAGCTGTAAAATTATGAAAAAATGGAAGGCTGGGCCGCCAGAACAGAGAACTACAGCGATAAAACTGACAGCCATGTTTGTGTCATCGATAAAATTGATTTAATTTGAAAGTTTATATTTTGTACTTATATCGATGCATTCAACTCGAATTCTTTCAGGAAACAGTCTTCACGAATACTCGATCTGAACATTTTCTAAATTAAATGTCCAATTTCACGTGGACTGTTCAAAAAATAAGGTGAATGAAAAAGGAGAATTGAAACATTTCTATGTCCAATTTTACCACTTTATACCTCTTATACCACTTCTATGGAAGTGGTAAAAAAATATAGGGAGTTTTACATGTTAGGAATCACAATTTAAAGGTAAGACCTCGTTGGTCCTTCGCTCGCACAAGTTTCTCAAGTTCTGAGAGTTGTCGTTCGTATGGGGGCGACAGCTGATTAACGGAAACAGAGATTTTAAACAGATTTTTTTAAATAACAGAAGATTGCATGCCGCCAATCTATTCCATGAAATTATTCTTATCAGAAAGCCTGCCTCTCTTTATAGAAACATTTCTTTTCGAACGGATGTTCATAACGTCAATATCAGGTTCACTTACTCCACCTTCTTTTAAAACTGAATTTTTCCACAGGTGTTTCAGTTATCAATTTTGCCATGTGATGAATGACCTTCCCCTCGAATTACGTACAGCTGGGTTACAAAAATTCAAGTATGTGACCCTTTGTACATCCTCCCGAGGAGTTGTCCTCTTAGGTCATCGTCTATCCTTACTTTTCCACTAGGAGACATCTCCTTTATATTAGCAGGTGTAGACTAAGCCTCGCCGAACACACACTCTCTTTGGCAACCTTGAGGTATCTTACGGTGGCCACCGTGCAGGTTTTGGAAGGTGCAGCGACATTACTGTCGTTGCGCGGTTTTTTCGACCTTCTTGGGGTTCCCTCCGTGGAGGTGCACATGTAAGGGGGCTTTCCTGCAAGGGCAGCCGGTTCCTTGCCTTCATTCAACGCGGAGCTCATGGCGTCCGCTACAAGAAGTGCCCTTGCTGTTGGAGGTGGAGTGGGGAAGGAGGATGGTGCACTTATAGTTGCTGCTACTCCTGCTTCCTTCTCTCTCTTTTTCCTTTTGGCCTCAAATGCGCTTACGCCTTGGCCTTTGTATCACATCACGAGGTGATCTGCTATGTCCAGCCTCATTCCAAGCGGTAGATTGGGGTAGACATTTTTTTTCATCCAAAACTACCGCCATGTATTGAGGTGAGTACTACTTTCCAACCTCAGGATTGGTTTTGTTGTGTTTGTTTTTGTTTCATTTCCCACTGGTAGCAGGGAAAGAGTTGGTAGCCTCCGGTAAAGCCCCGCATTACCAGAGGTAGGCTGATTACAATGAGGTTTCTCCCAGTTTCCCAAGGAGATCGTTCGTAACCGCATATCACCTTTCGGCCTATAGGTAGCCCAACCGACGGGTCAAGTATAATCTATTTAGCCATTTATTCAATACACGTCAGTGATATGATTTCAGAACTTCACATCGTTTTGCTCCTGCTTGTCGTAGTGTGGACAAATTTGTATATTTTTCTTTGTTTTTGTATCATTTAAAAAAATTCAATAGAGAGGTATTTTTTAGGGTTAAGTGGAAGAACAGGTCAGTTGTTGAATTCATTCAGGAACTGAACTGAACTTCGTCCTTTATTTTTGAAAACTTTTTGTCGATGTATTTCCTCAATCTTGTTCTTTATATATTATCATTTATTATCGATTATCATCATTATTATTACTATTTTTATTATTATTTTTAATTACATGATGGAGATCATCACGTACCACGTAGTAATGGCTACGTCAATCAATATAATAACTTGAACGTTCAAATTTCGCTACGTACATTCTATTAGCGATTTTTTTATGTTGGTATATTCGTGTCGAACAAATATTCGTATTGTACCTCCTGCCTAGGAGTTGTCCTCCTAAGTCATCGTCCATCCTGTCCTTTCAAGGAAGGTGAACAGGTCACTAGGAGACATCTCCTTTATATCGACAGGTGTAGGCCAAGACTCGCCGAAACACACTCTCTTATTGACGGTAACTCCGAGCACTCGCATAGGACATACCTGACAGTCTCATCTTCCTGTTCACACATCTTTCATAGAGGTGTGTCTACTAGCCCCATATTATGGAGGTGTTCCCTCAGTTGACAGTGGCCATTCAGAAATCCTACTGTTAAGCGTAGATTTTTTCCTGGTCATCGCGAGATATTTCTTCGGCGCCAGCTTCCCAGGGTCGCCCAAGGTGATCCTGGCAAGATTGCATCCTTTGATTCCATTCCATCTCTTTATCGATTGAGCATGGGTGGCTAGGTACGCAATTGTCGAAGTCATGAGGCCGTAGGTGCTACTGGGTCCTAAGATTCTTAGTCCAGCCGCTTCCTTGGCTGAAGAGTCGGCAATGCGATTACCTTTACTCCTGTCGTGCCCTTTAGCCCACCTCAGGATAATGTTATTATCTACTGAGGTTTTGGCTAAATCTTGGTGGCACTCTAGTACTGACCCTGAGGTAACACGTTGTCTGTTCAAGGATAAAAGTGCTTGTCTGCTGTCTGTGCAGACTGAGGATATCGGCATATCGGTTGGCTCATGCCATGCAATTTTTTCGTAAATTTTGGGCATGAAACATGTGGCAGCTAAGTTCGTTCCAAAATTGCTGAATTTTTACCAGAAAAACCGTCCATGAGCATGGCTCAGAAATTGTTGAATGACGTCAACGACGTTCCAGATTTGCTTAAAAGGGTCATAACTAGTGACAAATAATGGATATATGGTTATGACGTATATATTATGGTTATGACAAAAAGTACGCCAAATTCGATCAAATATCAAGGTTTTGCCCACTGTTTTCTTCGATTACTGTAGCTCAGTGCACCAGGAGTTGCTACATGGTCTTACGGTCAATAAGAAGTATTATCTTGAAGTTATGCGCCGTTTCGAGAAGCAATACAAAGAAAACGTCCGGTATTGTGGAAAAACAATTCATGGCTTTTGTATCGCGATAATGCACCTGCTCACTCGTCATTGCTTGTTATTAATTTTCAGTCCAAAAACAACACCGAAATCATGATCCAGCCACCGTATTCACCAAATCTGCCACCTGCGACTTTTTCCTGTTCCCAATATTGAAGAGGCCCATGAAAAAGCGGTGTTTGCGACGATTGGGTAGATAAAAACCGAATTGTTGAGAGAGCTCAAGGACATACTAAAAAGTGCATATCAGAATTTCTTCGAAGATTGGAAAAACACTCGCACAAGTGTATTATATCTGAGAGAGACGGGACAGAATAAAAATTGATGAACAAATGAATAGTTTTTGAGAAAAATGAAAATTCACCTCATGTTTTAAACGGACAGCGTATAACTAGATTTAAAAAAAATTTTTAGCAGTATATATCGAGCAACCAGTCCATTTATTGCTGGTTACCTACTCGATTGGTATTGATCAAAATAACAAAATTTCAATTTAATAAAATGAACATTCATGTGATGAAACATTTAGATCTATTGGTATTCGTGGGGAGTATTTCTTAAAATATTCTCAACTGAATACATCGATATGAAAATCGAATTGAATCAATTTCATCAATGACACATGTCTGTCAATTTTATCGCAAGTAATTTCATCATCATAACTCCGTTTCGGCAAATTTTGCTATTTATCATGAGAGTAACCAGTATCCTTAATACGAAAGTTTTCAATAAAAAATTGAAATTTATCGTAAGTAATACCACAATGAGGATCTAGAAGTGATTTCGAATTAGGGTGAAAGTAACCATGTTTAATTCAATGCCACAAAAACCGAGGCAACGGTTTTCAGGTCAGACAATTTCACTTTCTGCTCCTTGGGGGTTAGAATGGACACCAATATGTCTTGGCACAATCATGTCGCTGGAATTACGAAGGCTGCCTCCCAAAAGCTTAGAACACTGTTCCGAACCAGAAAACTGTACACTTCTTATCAACTTTTTATAAATAAAGCTCAGATCAGACCCTCTTTGGAGTGTTGTTCTCATGTATGGAGCTCCGACTCCAAACATACCGTGAAGCTGCTGTATTCCGTCCAGAAACGAGCCATCCACCTGACTAGAGACGCGAATATCACGTGCAACCTTGATAGCCTGGAACATCGAAGAAAGGTTGGAAATTTGTCTCTCTTCTATAGATACTATTACGGGAGGTGTTCAAGTGACTTGGCACAAATGATTCCACCAAGAGCGGTACATATCAGAAATACGCTGCTCATCGTTTTGAGATTCAACTCAGTATACTTCGAACTACACTGTTTGAAAATCCTTTCATCTGGAGAACTGCGTTCATGTGGAATAAACTTCCTGACAACATTTTTCCAAATGGAATTGATTTTCAGCGATTCAAATCCAATGTAAATCGCACAGGCACCTCTCTGAGAGCGCCTCTAGGATTTTCCTGTGGCACTTGTGTTTTTTCCTTAAAAGAAAAGACCTCGAAATATAGCAATAACACCAAGCAACCAGCATGATATTGTTGGTCCTTTTATTGGTGGTTGCTCGATTGGCATTGCTCAAAAGTAATAGAGTTTCAATTTGAAAAATGGGACACTTATCAGAGAGAATTTTGTATATCGAGTGGTATTTCCGGAAAGATATATAAATCAAATTTAATCAATTCTATGACGTGGAGTTCAATCGCAGCAGGCAGGCAGATAGGTAATCGTGCAAGCAAACATAGTGGGGAACTTCATATTATGTTATATACTAGCGACTCTTCTTAGCGTGCATGCCAAATAATTAACTTCTTCAGTCAAATTTTTTATACCATGAGCTACATACACTATTGCAATTTTTGAAGCAAACTCTAATTTTTTTCAAAATATTTTTTTAATGGTTAGGTAGTCTTTGAGTTCATACATGAAAATAAAGAAACATCAAATATTTTCTCTTTACCATATTAGTTTGATAAATTTTATTGTTTTTGTTTTGTATTGATCTATTCTAACATTGGTAACCAGTTTATAAACATGAAAAATGTAGTGAACATCATTATTATTATTATTTCGCTCGAAAGAATTAGGTTTTATATCATTTTCAAATATTCGATACCTATTCCTTCATTTACTTAGGCCGTTGAAATATTCATGTTATTTTACCTTTGTCTGTATCAGCTTTCACTGTCATCATTTTTTTCATTCCTAGAATTACCTCAGCTTTTTCTCTTGCTAAAACAATCTTTCAACCGCCTTTTTATGATTTTTTTCTTATTTCAATTGAAATGACATTTGCGATTTCCAATTTTTACTGTTTCAGACATGGATTACATATGAACACCAATCGTTAGTCAAAATAAAGTACTAAAGAGCAAAAAATATGAACTGAAACACTCCTCAATTAAACATATCGTCTATGAAATGACAAGAACCAGTTTCCTTAAAATTCCTAATAACCTAACAATTCCCAGCAAACGATCGATTTCATGATGAGCCTGTTTTTCAAGATAATTTAACTTCCCAATAGATACTTTTTTGTTTTCTAGCGTGGTGCGCAATCATCAACATCTCAATTGGATTTGCGCCACTTGATTTTCCGATTCTTTCCTAAAAAGGTCAGTGCTCTTTCTGTCGTCAGGAAGAGAGGTGTTGCGAGTTGCAAAGATTGTTGTGGAGTTACTCACGTGACGAAAAATGACCGCGAAAACAGTGACATATCGGAAAAGTCGACATACAATTCTGGATTTTTGTGTAGTTTACGTGGACTTTTTCTATATTTTTGTGTGATTTGGCTATGCTAATTCAACTTCCTTTGAAGGAGGGACTCCTGAAGTTTTTTGAGGTAAGTTATAGTTGTCAGATCGTAGACTTTTGATTTTCCAACAAAATATTTACGTTTAATCAATCCATTGATTCATTGTTGAAATTGGCGACATATTTACCATGAATAAATTACACAAAAAGTTTTTTTTCACTCAACCATTGTTTGACACATGATACATTTTATTTTTTTCTATTTAATTGGTTTGTTTCTATTTAATTGACTGCTGCACCTTAATAAATACATTGTTTGGAATTTTTGAAAGTGAATTTTTGTCATCTGGCAACAAGTTTGTCTAGTGATAGTACGACAATATTCCGTTCGACCGCAGCGCCGAATTAAAATTAGCAACAATCAGTTTAATTCACGTATCACCTAAATACAACAGTCAAAACAATTCATTTTCACAAAACGTTAATGGAAGCGAGTTGAATTATTTTGATTGCTGAATTTAGGTGATGTATGAATTGTATGTTGATAATTTTTATTCAAATAATTATTATTTCTTTTATCAAAAAATAGAAGAAATCGTTTTTTAATGTGTTCAACAAATGTATGCATCGATTAAATTCAAACAAATGAATTGTTAAATGAATAAATTGAGGAATGAGCATTTGAAACAATAAAAAATAAAATAGCATTTCCTAAAAAACACTTGTCTCCAGTTGGTGAATATGATCTTTATCTTGACAGCTTATCTACATACACTCGAAAATATGAAGACAAAAAATTTCGAATTAATTTTTGAGGAAATCCAAGCGGCGACATGAACGTGACCACTTTTCAGAATTTATAGTGACCAATTAGACCTGTTACTGTCAATAGTTATGGGATGGGATACCTAACTATATTTGGAGTTACTGTCATCAATTCTTCAATATTATCCTGGACCTTGAATTTAATTTTGAATAAACTATTGGAAAACACTTTTGACGCTTCTAGGTTATAATTTTTGAATTATTTTCACAATATTCACAACTGGTCCATATATAACTAGTGCGTCCCTAATTGAATTCATTAGTGGCTAAATAAACAATCTTATATAAAATTAACAAAATTCAATTCTGAAAATACATTTTTATTCCAATCTTTATATCAATGATCTTTTCGAACAAGATAAGTGTGGGGAAGTTGTGAGTTTCGCGGACGACCCTGCCGTTTTCTACGAAGTAACTGACTGGACCACTCTCAAAAATAACATTGAGGTTGACTTTCAAAATATAATAAATTTCTTCAACGATAGAATACTGACAATCAATTATAAAAAAACTCACTTTTTGCCGTTTACATCCTACTCTACAAATTTACCACCATATAAAGAACTGGAAATACAACATGACAACGAAACCCTTCTGAAAATAGAGTCCGTCGAGAAGCTTGAATACCTAGGCATATATATAGATTCTCATTTGAATTGGGAATATCAGATTAATTATGTAATTGAAAAGATGCGATTCATGGTCTATAAATTCAAAAACATATCTAACATCATTAATATAAAATATCTAAAAATACTGTACCATGCTTTGGTCGAAAGCTATCTTTGCATTGCAACTATATAGATAAAAACTGATTGCTGTGACTGAAGGTCAAATCAAAGAAATAAAGTTAGGAGGATTTTGCAAAAATACAAATTCTAGCTATACGGGACCAGAATATTCCATCAACTCAGACCAGGAGATTTTGAACACCGCATGGTTTTTTGCCAGTGGTTCCGGACCTAACACCTATGGCCTGTTACCTATGGGGAAGGTTGAAAGATCTTGTTTTCAAATTGCTCACCAATTCTAAATACGAATTGAAAGTGGCAGTGATGCAAAGTTTCTCCTAATTATTTCGGCAGAAAACGTTCAGAAAAGGTGTCACCTGTGTGTAGAAGAAGCTGGTAACACCTTCTCCGAAGAAATATATTTCGTTGTATGTTCTTTATCATTATTATTTTTGTTGAAGTTTCATTTATGAGTAGTAAATGTAGTATACATTGTAGTTTAATTGAAACTATGCGTTTTAATTACTGCTGTGAAAGGCTTTCCGAATATTTGATAGCTGCTACTGAATGATTTCTGTTTTATCGCCGCGTCGCGTCGTCCGAAGCCTACTTGATCAAAGTGTGCACTTCAAAGTCTACACGAAAAAACGTAAAAGCTCCGTTTTCCAAAGATGAATATACCAAAACATCAAGTGTGCTACATTTGTGAAAATGTAATTTTGTAATATGCAGGAATGTACAGGGTATCTCATTAAAAAAATAGTTTTCCATCAATATTTATTGATGGAAAGTCTCATTTCAAAAAATCCATTGAATTCTACGTAAAAAAGTGTTTTGGAAATGTTTTCATAGAAACAAGAAATTTTTGCCACGGAAAAAGTTACAGCAACTTTTGGAAAATTCACATTTTCGAAAAACAAGCTCTAACTCAGAAACGATGATAGATATCGATATGCGGTTTTCACCATTAACTTTGTCATAAAATTTGAACACAGCCATCAGTTTCCATCTATCTAGTTTGATAACAGGAGTTTCCCTTTAAAAGTGTTCAATTTGGTCACTCTGTACAATAGAACGTTTTATGTATTATTTCATTATATGATTTACAAAACTAAAAGCTACTTCTCCATTGGCGTGTATAATTTAACACAAACCTGCTCAATATTTTTAACCATTTCCCAAACTCTTGTGAAATTTTGCGGAAACTTACTGGAGAGTATAATAATAGGCGTATTCGCGATCCTTTGTTTGCAGGCATGTTAGGCGTACACATTATCGAACCATCACTCCACTCTTTTGTAACTGTGTCATACCAAGATTCGTCCTAATATAAAATTTGCCGTTGTTCTTGTCTATATTTAGGTATTTGTTCTAAGTATTTGTTACGCAATTCCACTATTCTTCTCCTTTCCATAACTGTTTGACGTTTGTTTATTATTTTAAATCTGAATCCTACTTTATTTATGCAATTCTGAAGAGATTCGTCACAGCAACTCACGTTATGGCCGGAAGTATTCAATTTCTTCCATATGATTTCAGGTGTAGGAATCTCATTGCTTTTGTAACAGTCGTATATTGTTTTTTTCAATTATTTTATCAGATGAACATCCAAAGGTTTTGGTAATCCTGTATCACATTGCGTCTTGCGTTCATAAGGTTGTTTTTGAAGTATTTCACGTACAGTTGAGAAAGGAATTTCGGTCAAATCTGATGTTGCGTGTAATAGTTTGTTTCCATCGAAATCAAACTTGAGATGTAGGTTCTTACATACATTGAAACATACTTTCTGTGTTTCAATATTCAAAAGCATCCGAATCCTATTCACCATCGCTATTGGAAAAAGTCTGCGTTGTTATCATATTCGTTATTACTATTAGTACTTGTCTAAGGACGCCACATTTTAAACAGAAAACAAAAATTTTGATCAATTATAACTGCACCAATATCGAATTTCAACACTCAAATCGCGAACAGTTCCTGAACTGAACACGACGGCGATAACCATCCCCGTTAGTCCTTAGCTCGCACAAGTTTCTCAACTTCTGAGAGTTGTCGTTCGTATGGGGGCGGCAGCTGATTAACGGAAAAACAGATTTTAAACAGATTTAAACAGATTCCCCGATTTCTATTCGTCACCGTAACATGACTTCAAATTTAATTTTATGACTCTTCAGCCAATTATAAAACTCGGTTAGTAAAAATTATCCAATACAAACTGCCAATTCTTCAATGCGCGTGAACTAGTTCGCAGCCGGTTCGTTTCTATGTATTGGTTTCTTTGGCCTTTGAGAGTGTCGCCAACTTTAAGTGTGCATAATACCATTTACTTCGACTATACCTTTAAACTCATATGAATACAGGGTTAACCTACCTGAGTCGAGACAAAATACCCATTCTCAATCGAAAATAAGTGAGATGCTTTACGCATCCTGTTTAGTCCGGTCAAATTAGACTAAAAAATGAGAGTGAAGTTACATAAATTTACAACAAGCTGCAAATGCGTGTAATTGTTCAAAACACAGTTAAAAATAAGATTTTAAAATTCCGAATGATTGCGATGCCTGGAAAAAAAATTATTCGAGGTCAAAGGTCGAAAATTTCGAAAAAAATTGGTTTTTCGCGATTCTCAGGAAAACGGTAAGTTTTATCATAAAATAACCTCAGATAAAAATAGTGGATCATAAAATTCTCTACAAAAAATGTATCAATACTTTTTTTTCTAAGAGCCAACCTCAGTTGCTGCTCATCAACATGTTTTCCGGGTATAATACCAAGTTCAAGTTTTTTGCAACTGTAAAAAGGGATGCAGCGCTAAATGTGGTTGTAAAAAAGTTGGACTGTTGTGTTCTCTGGCATGTACACATTGTCAAGCCCAGTCATGTTCTAATGCTGAATCACCAATGGTGGAGGATTCATTTGATATCAACGAGGAAACATGCGATACATCACTCTTGAAGAAGTTTACCTACACCCAGGATGAACATCAAGAAGAAGAAGAAGATTAAGAAGAAGAAGAAGACCAAGAAGGAGAACGACAAGAAGAAGTATTTGAAGGTTATGACTCAGATGAATAAATTTTTAATTTTTTTTTTTTATTTCAATCGCTTTTATAATTTCCAACCCTTCCTAATATGTTTTATTATGCAAAGTTTTCAATTTGACAGAATCACAACAGACATGTGTAATAGGCCTACTGGGGAAACCACGTTAAAAAAAAAACGCGCTAAGTACACTACCTCATAGGTGGCGTGGAAACGTGTGCATATAATGATGATTACAACTTTTACAACTTTTTGACTCGTCGTATCTCAGAAACGGTGGCGCTAAAAAAAAGTATCGATACATTTTTTGTAGAGAATTTTATGATTTACAATTTTTATTTGAGGATATTTTATGATAAAACCGTTTTCCTGAAAATCGCGAAAACCCAATTTTTTTAGAGATTTTTCGCAATCATTCGGAATTTTAAAATCTTATTTTTAGGTATGTTTTGAACAATTACACGTGTTTGCAGCTTGTTGTAAATTTATGTACCTTCTAATGTCTAGATTGACCGGATTATTTTCCATACATCATGAGCATTTATAATGCTTTTAGTATAGTGTAACGCTTCTGTAGCATAGTGTAACGTGAATGCATTTATATCTAACTCTTTTTCCTAATCATATCGGCGAGACACTCTGTACATAAAAATGACACATTAATTACAGTATTTCTTCCTGTTCCTCCTTCTCGTATCGATCGGGCGTCAGCGAGAAGGACTGATTAATGCGCCCGCATCACTTCTCTCACATTTTCGAATTTTTTCGAAAAAGTCGCGCTTATGCGACCGCATAGAATGGATTCTGGATACTGGCGCACAGGTGGTTCTTCGAATTTTTCTCGTAGATGCGTGCTCGTATGCGTTCACCACCTATCTCCATGCTCAATTAAGCAGCCATAATTTATCGGATTGCTTACTGCGGCACGGTATGCGGGATAGGGGAGAGAGGGGTCGGTTTTTATGAAAGAGTGAACGTCATCAACATTGCTGGAGATAAAGTTCGCGACGACTTCTCGACTCCTGATTTGAGGTTATTGAGTTTGAAAATGACAATCATTAATAAAACCACATTCATAAACCAAGCGATGTAAAACAGTATTGCTTTGGCAGGCAGAAACGCTTTGAAGACTTTGGATGTATATCAAGTTGACGAGATACTTCTCGAAATTTGCAAAACGAATGATTTCACAATTTGCCGCTATATATTCGCTATTTATTCGCTTAAAAAAGTGGTGAAGCAAGTTAGCGATACCACTTTTTTATTATAAAGTTTTCCAGAACTTTGACTAGACCATTGGCTTGTTATATGTAGTCGCTAGTTAGTTGCGAAGAAAAATATTTTTTCGCCTTTTTTTTCAATACATGCTGTCTCTCTAACTTGATATCAAGTTGGCGATACCCCTTTTTTATTATAAAGTTTTCCAGAACTTTGACTAGACCATTGGCTTGTTATATGTAGTCGCTAATTAGTTGCGGAGAAAAATATTTTTTCGAATACATGGTGTCTCGCTAACTTGACGTCAAGTAGGTGATACGACTTTTTATTATTAAGTTTTCCAGAACTTACAAACCAACAATCTCAGCTCTATACAGAATCTACCTTGAGGCAGGACACGAAATCGAAAAAACTCTCGAAATATCACCCCGGGTGAGGGGGGATGTAGCGAGATAATCACGTGTATTCACAAATAAAAGTTATTGACAAATTGCCTTATGACCTATACCCTATACTGCCTTAGCCACTTATTAGTTTTGATGAAAGTCTCGATACTTCATGGCCTGAGGACAATGTACTTGTCACTTGCCATAAATGCACTCATGTATGTAAAATGGTCAAATAAAATACTCTACTCTATTCTACAATATTGAATATATTCTTTGTTTTATGCACTTGAAGGTATTTCGAATATTTTTATCAAAATAATACATGTGATTGTGACTAGAGGGAGGGTAGTTCACAACATCTCTAAGCATCACCAGAGGGGGAGGAGGGGGGTTGAAAAGTTACTAAAAATATCACTTGATTATTGGACGACCCCGAAGTGCCGAAACAGCTAAATCCCTTTCATTGAGGTGATGAACTATGCGTATTCTGTAGCATTTATATTTTTTTTTTTTCAAAATAGTTCTGGTAGATTTTACAGAAATCCCCATTTCGTGGGCAATTTCTCGTAAAGAACAATCTTGATTAGCATAATTTTTGTAAGTGGCCAATCCATCTTTGACATGTTCAAAAGATTATCAACAACGCATTCATTCGAAAAAAAACGAAAAACAGCATTTTTGGTTTTCCCCGTATAACTCGAGAAGGACGAGAATTCCCGTAAATTTTCCTCGACCATTGTATTGTTTCCGATGACACTTACCTGTTTTCCCATTTAATCGTCTTCGTATCTGTTACGGTTTAGAATATAGCAATGTTACCACATGATAAAAGAAACGCCCTGTATAGGTAAAAATTTTATATTGTCTGATCTTGTGGAGCTTCAAAATTCGCAGAGTAACCCCAATGGTGATTTACTAATGTCATAAAAATGAAATCAATTGGAAACAGATTATTTTTAGGAGATATTAGGTTTTTAGGAAATGTTTTTGTGGCTTTCTACTGCTCATCATTGAAAAAATAATATGGGAAACTTCTGGAGAAAGAAGATGGAAAATAACTACAATAAAGACACTTGATAGTGATATGTATATGATACACAGGAGTTTCTTTCAGACAGAGACTGGAAGATGAAACCCTTTCGAAACAACTTCTTTCACATAAATATTGAATAACACGAAAAAAAAAGTCCTATCGAAACAAATACTTCCATAAAAACATTGAATTGCAGAAAAATCACTTTTTTCTCAATTGTTTTCCTTCTGTCAAATGCACCATAGTCCCTCAAATTTCTTTCTAATCGTCTGAACATTTGGATGTTCGGAATGTGACGAACATACATATTTCTTGCCAAAAGAGGATTTCTATTTGATTTTGCATAACTGAATAGCATACCAGTCCTTTTATCATTTGAATACATCTTTGACATGTTCAAAAGATTATCAACAACGCATTCATTCGAAAAAAACGAAAAACAGCATTTTTGGTTTTCCCCGTATAACTTGAGAAGGACGAGAGTCCCCGTAAATTTTCTTCGACCATTGTAGTGTTTCCGATGACAGTTACTTCTTTTCCCATTTAATCGTCTTCGTATCTGTTACGGTTTGGAATATAGCGATGTTACCACATGATAAAAGAAACGGCCTGTATAGGTAAAAATTTTATATCGTCTGATCTTGTAGAGCTACAAAATCCGCAGAGTAACCCTACTGGTGATTTACAAATGTCATGAAAATTAATTCAATTGGAAACAGATTATTTTTAGGAGATATTAGTTCTTTAGGAAATGTTTTTGTCGCTTTCTACTGCTCATCATTGAACAAAAAAATATGGGAAACTTCTAAAGAAAGGAAGATAGAAATAACTACAATAACGACTCTTGATAGTGATATGTATATGGTACACAGGAGTTTCTTTCAGACAGAGACTGGAAGATAAAACTCTTTTGAAACAACTAGTTCCACATGAATATTGAATAACACGAAGAGAAAAATTCCTATCGAAACAAATACTTTCATATTGTATTACAGGAAACTCACTTTTTTCTCATTCAGTTTTCACTCTAACTATTCGTCATGGAATTGAAACAGATTCCATTTAGAGGAACGCTACACAACGTAATGTATGAAAGTGTATTCATATGAAATGTCACCTTATCAGCACCGTTTTGGACAACATCACGACTTTATGTCACCACAAGAGACACAATGACAGTATGTATGTATACACATTCATACGGTTGATTACTTAAATCCTATGGCTGGGCATAATAGTTTCATATAAACCCCTTTCTATTAATTCGTAAACTTTCAATAATGAACCAAAATTTATTCACATCCACAAAAAACACTTTTGAATCGGTCATCAAAAATAACATATCTCAATCTTGAAGATGTACATGTACACATTCTATTTTTGACGATACGGTTTTATTGAAGTTTCCACCTCAATTTCACCTTTTCAGACGGCCTTGAAAACTCTGAAATCAAGTTCATATTGTTCAATTGATCACCAGAAATGAAATATCTCAGATTGGTAGGTGTACAAAGTAAATTTTTCATGTTACGATTTTTTTTAAGCCCCACTCCATTTTTATCCTTACAGACAGTCTGGAGAACTAGGACGATTCTTTATTTTTACTAAGCTAGTAACTGAATATATCATTGAAGGAAAAAATAATGATTGATTAACCTCATTTTCAATGTTAGTATCATTTCAATCTGTTACAGAATAAGATACTCCTATAGTTGAATGTACATATTCAAAAATATAATTTTTTGTATCCAACACAACGTAGACTTAATGACAAACCACAAGGTATCTAATAGGCGAAAAATATTTTCAAATCAATTCTCATTATCTATTGGTATGAAAATAAGTTAATAATTTGATCTATTATATCTTTTCATTTTTCAATTTCATAATTATTTTNACGGTAACATCTTTGTTTTCGAGGACTTTTTTGAGCGACCAAAAATTGGTATTCTTTACTGTGAAAAAAACATTTAACAGTCAATCAGTAAGACATGAATATTTATATAACCATCTGAAGTAAAATTGACTTCTCGCATTGAAAAAATTATTGTTACAACATATTGACTTTTGATAGAAAGCTATCAACTGAATTTCGAAGAAGAAGATTTTATCAAATACTTCAACGTCCAGTTGCTCAACGTATAAGACATTTGACGATAAAAATAAGGTCGTATATTATTGTAATGCTCAAATTGACGAGCAGTTGAACTTTAGCGGTACCTCTTATGTAATATCAAATGGCATAACGAAGTGTCGATGAAGAATTCAACGATGAAAGAGCTTGTAAAATGTCTGAGAATCAGTTTCGATCTTGCATCTTGTAGGTCGCCTACTCATCTGATAAGGTTATCCTTGTCTTAGGTTAGGATTCTGTGAATTATGCAGGATGCTGCGTTATGGCGTTGTTGTCGAACACTCATTCAAAATCTTCATATTTTATAGACACAAATAGTTCTATCGAAACCGTTAATTAGGTTATTTGTAAAAAAAACTCTCGTTTGTGAAGAAGAAAGTAATACAATACATGAAATTATGAAACAACAACAAACATGAATTGGCGTTCCAAGGCGACTTCATTGATTCCAGTGGCGCATTTGCTTTTTCAGCTGCAGGAAAACCTGAAAGAACCTGCAACACCACATCTGAAGATCTAAGGTTTCTGTTGAAATATATTACATTTTTAGTGTCACTGTAGAGGTCACTGAGTAAAAACAAATAATGAATGTTCAAACTAGGCACCTCTTGTTTATTAACAGTATTAGGGACATTGCCGATTTAAAAAAAAATCATTTTGTGTGGTTTTCTGGGTGATTTGATCGTTTCCTTGTCTCATTCTCTCATCTAAAACATAAATGTTATACAATATCAATGAAGCTATGAGCAGTTATCAAATGATCACATATGGAGTGCCTCAAGGTACTGTTTTGGGGCCAACTCTTTCCAATCTTTATATCAATGATCTTTTCGAACAAGATAAGTGTGGGGAAGTTGTGAGTTTCGCGGACGACCCTGCCGTTTTCTACGAAGTAACTGACTGGACCACTCTCAAAAATAACATTGAGGTTGACTTTCAAAATATAATAAATTTCTTCAACGATAGAATACTGACAATCAATTATAAAAAAACTCACTTATTTTCCAGACTATAAACCAATATAATGTGATTAGAAGCCGTCCGTCCACTTGTTTTCGTACTGATGCTTTCTGAAATGGAGGAAATTATGTTCAAATGATATTCTACCATCCTTTCTGACACTTGAATTACTCTCTGTAAAGGATCGTTTCATATTATTGACAAAAATTCAAAATATCTAACATCAAAAACGTCTATAGTTAAATTGTAGCCGTTACTACGTGGTAGTAACGGCTACAATTTTTTTTTGGATCACGTGTGGGTAGGATTTGGGGCTTTGATGGGAGTAAAAAATAATCTAAAATTATTTTTCATTTTTTTGTTTATTGAAACTTCAGTTTGAAAAACAACCATATTCCAGCTTAGAACGAACAATGGAGTTAAATAGTAACAAACAAGTATCGTGATTGAATTCACGGCTACATCTCAAGACAGAGCTCATTTCTCTATAACATTCAGATACTGAGTATTCAATGTGCAGAGAAAAACTGAACACACCCGTGAAAATGATCCCGAGATCGGTCGGTAGCCAGGCGGTTTGACGTAGGTGCTTTGTTCACTCACTCGAATTGACTGCCGTGTTGGTCGGTGGTTCAAGCCCTAGTCTGAACGATAGATTTTCACTTGCTATCGTCCAACCCGTGTTAGGAATCACACGTTAAAAGACAAGGCCTCGTTAATCCTAAGCTCGCACAAGTTTCGACTTCTGAGGGTTGCCGTTCGTAGGGGTGCGACAGCTGGTTAACGGAAAAACAGATTTTTTTAAACAGATCTTTCATCTCATTGATTATCTGTAAATTGGTGTGATTAATGAAAGAGTCCTTGATAGTTGAAAAGTGCGAAGAACGTCATCCTAACAAGAACTCCAATAATGTGAACAACCATCTCAATAGAGTGTCGTTTTACTTTGATGGTCGATTCGGACATCAGGACATCTGCTTGTATTAGCCTGAGGATGGGGAATGAATACAAAGAATTCGTCACTTCTCATTTTCAACAACAGAGCATGAAGCAACACCGATGTCTTTGTATCAGACGTTTCGTGACTATGGTAGACTGGTAGAGACCATCCTGGCAGGTTGCAACTCCAGTTTCTGACTTTGACTCATTCAACCTGGGAAAGAAAGAGAAAGTAAGATGTTTTGATGATTAATTTCACCATTTTAAAATTGCTACGTCAATTGTATTTTTCGCATAACCTCTGTTCCAATTAATATTGTGAGAGTACTCTATTACATTTTCTTCAATAACCCAACATGTCTGTTGTTGTTACATAAATGATGAAAGAAATAACCCCAGTTTGGGGACCGAGGTACACTTCCTTGAGGGATATCCAAGTCAACAAGACATTTCCCGTAGATTTCCATGTGCTAATAAAAATAAATGTCCAACTTGATAATAATTACCAAGTAACGACGTGATAAAGACAAATAAAAAGGTATTTATTGTAAATGCTTCACCTCGATATTGACGCTTTGGAGGTCTGACTAGCACATAAAAAAATACCGAGGTCGCTACCGTGAGGTCAGTTCCTAGTTGTTTGTACCAGCAGTTGTGTAGAGCTATTTCGAAAAATGAACAGGTATCTTTGTTATTCATCTATACATATTGATCACTTTATATGTGAATGCGTGGCATACTTGATACTCAAAGCGTTCTTGATTTTTTGTTCCGCATCACGATGAAAATGCCTACCGAGTAATCGAAATTACGTCAATCATTACCGTAATAGGTATGCGTCTAATTAAAAGAGAAGTTAACGTATTGATTATATTCTCAGACTTTGACAATGTCCTGGCGACATTTGTATGTTTCAGTAATTCCTTCGGGTTTTTAAAAGAGTGGGTTTGAAAAGAAATTTCCAAAACTGCACTATGCCAATTAAATTTGACGTTTTTCCAAATGGATTTAATCTCCAGCGATTCAAATCCATTATGAATCGCTACTTTCGCACAGGCACCGCTCTTAGAACGGCTAGAGGATTTTTCTGTTGTCCTTGAAAAAATGTTCACAGCTATTACTTTTTGGGACAGAAAGTTTTTTGGCTTTCTACTACTCCATCTTGATACAAAAAAAGGATGAGGGAATCTTTCAAAGAAAAGAAGAAAGTAATCAATTTGAAAATAAGTAACTCTATACATGGATGTGTAGATCATGTAAAGAAGTAACTCCTGAAACAGCTACTTTCTTATAAACATTGAATTATACGAAAGAAAAAAATTCTTTCGAAACAAATACTTCTATATGAAAACTGAATTATACAGAAGGTACTTTTCTCTACTCAGTTTGTATTTCAAACATTCGTTGTAGAATGAAAATCAGATATTATTCACATGAGTTCTACTTTAAATGAATGGTAACAACTTGCACTTACATGAAACACTGTCATCCTCACTGGTATACATCGACGTTTCGCCTTAAGACACTTGCCCTAAGGCTCTTCAGTACCAAATTGGATAACATCATAGAAAAAAAACACAATTCATTCATGAATTACGATTATTAATGTCACGGAATAAGCCTGATCTGCCTATGTCATCGATGACATCGTTATGACATTCATTCACCTATTTGATTTAATCCCAACCAAGAGGAATCTTATTTGAAGGGGTTATATTTTTAGGAGTGATATATAACCCGTTCAATTCAACTATTGATTTTATTTTTATAGGTAAGTAGCTATCTAGCTAAAATGTGACCTTCAGATTTCAAATGATTCACTACGTAAAACAATACTAACGTATTAACAATCTTTTTTCATTGCGCATGTCGCTTCGAGGCCGGTAAAATTTAATTTGTTTTGATTTTGCGATATAGGTGCATGAAATGCATAAGGCAACTTACGTATTCATTTGATACGAATTATTATCGCATCCGTCTAAGACGCTCTCCAATTACATTATAGGTGACACATATTTTAACCTTCAAATTGAGTCTAGTAACCTATCCTTGAAAGGTGGACATATGCCAACGCGGACTGTTTTTAGACCCATAAAAAAAGGACAATATGTAGTGAATTGTTTTGTCAAGCAGCGTTCTTAAATAAACCTTCGTCTTGAATTACTCCATTCATTGCTGAAAACCGTATGAAAATCCGTTAGGAAATTTTTGACTTTATCGGGTTCAGACAGACCGACGCAACGAGGAAGACTTGATTTTCTAATAATTATAAGCCAATCATCTTCAGATTTCTCACTCTGTTACATAATTTCTAGAGGAAAATCTATAAACTGAAGGACAGGGAAAGCTAGATGTGGGTTTATAGGCAGAAAGATCATATTTTGCTTCTCGATAAACATTAGTTCGGACTTCCAATGTCTTATAAGATATAAAATGATTCGAAATCCCTGAAAGATTGATAAAATCAAAATAACGAGGAAAACTTAATTTTATAATATTTATAAGCCAATCATCTTCACATAATTTCTAATGGAATATCTATAAACTGAAGGACAGGAAAAGGTAGATGTGGATTTATTAGTAGAAAGATCATATTTTACTTCTCGATAAATTTTATTAGTTCGGACTTCCATTGTCTAATATGATATAAAATGATTTGAAATCCCTGAAAGATTAATAAAATGAAAATGAAAATAACAATTATATCAAGCAAACAAATATATTTTCACATCAACCTTGATCACTACTAACAAATGTCAACTAAAAACGATATACAGGGTGTAATCAGATAACAATGATAAATCTATATTTCTAATAATTATAAGCCAATCATCTTCAGGTTTGTCACTCTGTTACATAATTTCTAGAGGAAAATCTATAAACTAAAGGACAGGGAAAGCTAGATGTGGGTTTATAGGTAGAAAGATCATATTTTGCTTCTGGATAAATTTCATTAGTTTGGACTTCCATTCTCTAATATGATATAAGATGATTTGCAATCCCTGAAAGTGTATATTCAACTTCCTAACTTACTCTATTTTATTTCTCATTGTATGTTACTTTTTTTATAAACCAGTCTTTAGTTCTTCACATTTGTTTTTGTTTACATCCCTAAATCTTCCCATCGTCAAAATCTGTTGTGATAGTCCATGTCAATAACCCCAACCGATCTCCCACATTCACATGATTATTTCTCCCAGTATAAAACCCTTTCGGTACGCCCATATTTGAGTGGCCGGTCATTGGCCGCATAGGCGTGCATTGTGCCGATCTCAGCGGGGCAAACGTCACCTGCACAATTATTCATTATATTCAGAGAGTATTGCCTTTGGGTCGCTGTGCTATCCTCTCAGCCTTTGATTCATCTTCTCCTCGACGCAGCCATCGCGAATTCTCGTTACTAGATCTTGTCTAGGACTCGACCGCGCCTAGGGACGGTTCCCGATGCGCCAGCGATGGAAAGTTATAGACGGTTTGTTACCAACAAATTTTAGAAAACGAAAATGGGAGATAAAAAGTGTGAATACACATATCATAAGAGCGGTTGGAGCAAAGTAAAAGAAAAATTAGGTTATTTTCTGAATCCTAATGATTTGCGAAATTGAAAATGTATTCATAATAATAACAATGACTAGTAATGAATCGAGTGTATTCATCGATACACACAAAAAAACAGGGTCGTGTTAAAACTAGTTATCGATAAAAGAAAGGCGAAGTTCATTTTTCGCTGCTTTACAACTTAACCTGTATTCCTAGATAGTAATAATATGTACATAAAGCTACCTTAAAAAAAATAGACATCAAAAAGTGTATGCATATGTATTTATTAATGAAACGTGAATAACAAAATGATGCAAGAGCACACAAGAACAAATATATTAAAGATAATAACACGTATACACATGGTGTAACAAAAAGGTAGGTCATAAATTGAAACACATGTTCTGCGGGGTCAAAAATAACTCGATTAGATATAATTTACTTTCATGCAAATATGCACACACAAAAAATTAATGCCATTGGAACTGTTCAACATTTTTTTATGAAAATGGATCCATGGTTTTTTTATCGTAAGATTATTCTTTTTTATACGAAATCACGAAATCTGTTCGACCCACAAAAATTTTAGGGGGTTGTTGAACCGCCAAATTCCCCCAAACTTTTCTATGCGTTAGAAATAAATTGATACTTTGACACCATTGGTTTAATACATCATGTTTGAATATTTCTTACCTTTTCTACTTTTTCGAAAAGTCAGTTTTCATTGAGATGCAGGTGTCTTTTCATAATCCTTTGAAAATTCATTAGTTGGCTATTCAACACTTGTAGTTCCTGTGGATGAATAACAAACAGTTGCTTTATCAATTACATACTGTCAACTGTCAAGTGTTAAGGGTGTCGAGAAAAATTAAACTTTATGTTACAATGGTTTGCAGAAATGGCAGATATGCATTTATTCCTGGGTAGGTTTGGTCCAGGCTAAAACAAGGTTTCAGATTATTATCTGTAATTCTGGTAACCACAGGTGAATGCCAGGGGAATAGTGCATCAGCTGCAAGGCATCATGCGGAAAAATATCCCAATCGGAATACACCAAATAGAACAGCAAAGTTCTATGAATTCACAAAGAACAGTATTTAAACTTTTCATCCTCGTGTACTTCATTGTGCTCTTGCTGATGAAACTCTTTACCGAAAGCTTACTTTTATCTGCGTCGTTTGATTGATGGCGGATACTCATAGACGTCCTTCCAGAAGGATTCCATAAAAAAATGAATCTCTTGGTAATAAGCGAGATTTCTCGCGAAGTTTTATTGTTTTTCAGCGATATTTATAGATCGCCTCACCTGTAATTTTTGCCTAACTCTATCTAGCCCATTAAGGCAGTTTTGAGCCATCCGATTTCAGTTCTAGTTTTGTTTTAACTTGCTAACATATTTTTGTTGTTTTAACGTAACTGTTCTGAGCCTACTATGCTTAGCAGGCACTTGAAGTTGTATGAATCGAAGAGAATATTTTTTTCAATAAATGTGGCTTGTCTAGATGCACTTGTTTCTTAAAATAAATTACCTACAGTTCAACATCAAATTTTATAAACAGGATTCAGGTTTACCAATGAGCTTAACCTTTAGTCTACTTTAAGCAGACATATTTATGAAGAGCTTGGAGACCACTATAGTAAATTCCGACCTGGGTAAAAAACATTAATTTTTGGTACCGAAATGTAGACGATACTCTCGCCTGTTTCAGAGGTACCTACTACACGACAACTGAACCAATTTATGATATTCATGAATAATCTCAATAGCAACATTCAGTTCACACTCGAAACAGAGATAGAGAAACAGATACATTTCTTAGACCTGACTATTACACACAATCAGAATAAATTTGAGTTCAATGTTTTCAGAAAACCTAGCTATACAGACATTACCATCCCAAGTGATTTTTTCCATCCACACAGTCATAAATTAGTAGCCTACAATTCAATGTTGCACAGAGCATTCTCACTGCCTTTGTCTGCTAACAATCTAGCTAAGGAAATTGATATAATTACACAGGTAGGCCATAATAATGGTTTCAACGCAGATACAATCCAGAAGTTAGTCAGAAAACAAAGCCGTAAATTCACTTACAGATTAATATACCCCCAGATCAAACAATCAGAAATCAAGAAGTGGGTAAGTCTAACATATTTTGGTGAAAGAACAGAGATAATTGTGGGTTTCTTCAGAAAAAACAATGTGGAAGTGGCATTCAGACCACATGCCAGGTTATGTGATATATTTTTCAATGCCAAAGATAAAGTGGACAAGTTGGAGAAATCTGAAGTTTATAAGCTTAAGTGTCTGGAGTGTAATGTGGGACAATGTGGTCGAAATTTCTCAAAACGATATGCTGAACATAAAAGGTCCTTCGAACTAGGTAAAAATGATTCGACGTTTTCAAACCATTCCTTGGCATGCCTGGAAATTCATAAGTATAAACATTGCGGGTGCAACCTGTTAAATGATCAAATCGATTTAGTTCACTCAACGGTTTTCAAATTAGCATATCCACATTGTCACAAGTAGGTAAACAAAATTCAGGTACTCAATTAAGCTAAGTAGCTCTATTATTACCTAAAGTGGTGTTAAAGTGGAAAAAAACATATAAAGTTTCAATTCTCTTTTATTCATTACTATTTTTTTCCATCACTAGAATTCCAAATTTTTGTTTCGAATCATGAAAACGGTAAAAAGAGTCCGGTGACATTGTAGAAAATTTTGTACTACAATAGTGAAACTGAGGTCAATAATTTTCCCTACAAATTCGGTTTGAAAATTTGTGAAAATTGGTATTGGAATAATTAAATGACCGACGGTGTTCAGGTTCGTCGTTCACGTTTTCTAGGACATCTCGGCTAGATAAGCTAGATAAGTGTAGATAATGCACGAACCAGGATCACAGCACGGCCAAGAGGTATGCTGCAAACGCGAAGAGCAAAGTGCCCGACGACTGCAGTAAATACGTAGCCTAGAACATGCAACAAATCGTACTCAGTAGTCAGTGGGCTAGGAATAGATCCTTCCGTCTACTGATATAAATGTTTTTTATTTCATGTTGCACCCTCTCAGAATAAGTGAAAGTTTAAATAATAAAGATTCATAGGTAATATTGAAATTAGTGTCCAAGAACTTCTATAAGACCTCATTGTCGCAAACTGCACCACCAAAGACAGAAGTGTTGTGTTTCAGAAGAAAAACGAGCCCATAGACTATACGTAATAACAGCTCTTGAACAAGCCGTAAATGCAAAATGTACGACCACTTTGCTATTTATTGCATGGGATGAAACTGCGCTTTATTAATCCTATAAAGAAATACTGAATTTGCTAGATGCGCTTAGTAGGTGTGAATCTCTAGATTACATCTTGTAGTTCTAAAGGATTCTACGGGAAACATTCGTGAAGAAGTTCAGAATAAATAAATTTTCAAAATGTATTGAATGTTGATTATATCTTGTGGATGACCAGGAAATAATTCTGCTTTTGTACAGTGGAAATGAAATGCAGATTTTTAGGAAAGTGCGTCAGGTCACCAATTTTGGAAATTAGAAACCTAAGGTACTGTCAAGCTTCGAACAGTTTTTAGTCAGTTTCGACTTTTATTTTCTCCTTCTCTCAGAATGTTATCGACCATTACTTTTTTCCTATTCTGTTTGTATACACTTTTCCCTACTTTAGATTTCGTCATAAATAAAGAATGTTTTGAAGGGGAAGCAATATCTTCAAAACAAAACAACTTCATCATTGAAAACCTCTCTGACAGAATATCGAAAAAAAAATGAATTAAAACTATTACATTTTCAGCTCGTATAATCGAAGCTTTCATATGATCTCCTTTCCTAAAAACAAGCACACTTTTCACTGCCCTATAATAAACATACCAGAATATTAGAAACTACTAATCTAGGTTCAATGATATCAAGTAATAGAGCTTATTAGCTGTTTTTTTTGTTTTCTTTTTCCTGGTCTGCAGGTTTTTAGGCATTTTTATCTGCAAAGGTGATGATAGACTAGATTGAATTGGCCGATACTTGATGACAATCCATAACCAACGTCTTCAAAACACACTTTATTGGGAGATTTCACAATAAGGACGAGTAAGGACACGCCCGAAGAAGCCATTGTAAGGCGAAACACGTGTTGCGTTTTTGTCAAACTATTGTTAGGTTTTTTCCCCGTGGGTTCACCAATAATTGACTACACTGAATAATCAAACTCAACTTTATTTCACGTTAGAAATAACAAACACTTCAACTAAAAATTTCAACTATTATTTGAATGTCTATCAGCTTACTAGATTACTTCGCGTACCGCCCTATTACGTCCACTTCACTGTGTACTTGACTGTCCGAATACGCTTGCAGCCAGCGTTTAAATATCGCAATGGAACAGCGTAGAATTTCGCCGAAATTCTATGGACATCGGTAGCATGTTTCTTGCTCTTTCTCGAGCGGCAGGTAACATTGGATAGTTCCGCGCTCTCAGCTACGTCATGTTTGGTTTATGGTTACCAGTGGCGGCCGGCGTTATTTCCTTTCGGGCAACACTATTTAGTGAAAATCTCACAATAAAGCATTTTTTGATACGTCGATTCTAAAACTATATGATTCAGCCTTCTAGCTGAGTGCGTACGTTTCTTGAATTACTTCTGGCGCATGCTCGTTTCAGAATAATGAAGAGAAGGGTAATTAACAACCACCAAATGTACAAATAACCATATTTTCAATTTGCTTTGCAAATTGATATAATACCCAGCAGTCTTTGAATTATATTTATTAGATCTATTTATTCTTCTCTGTAATAAATTAACTTATTTATCATTCTAGTCCAACTTAGTTGTGTTGTGCTAATAGCATTGAAAATGCTGCATTTGTAATAATTCGAAGAGGTATATTTTTCAGCGAGATTAGTTTTTGGGAAAAATTGTAATACAAAAAGCTTTCCAGAAACAACTACTTTCCAAGGAAGAATAAATTACACGGAAGAAAAAGTACTTTCGAAAAAACTAGCTACCTACTAAATGGAACACTATCATCCCAAATGGCGTACTTTGAAATTTCCCACATTTTTTGTATAGAGATGAGAAAGTACGTAGCTGAAAAGTTTTCTTTCATTTTGGAGCCATGGAATTTCTCGCAGATTTAACTGAAGTAGTAATTCCCATGAAGATGATTTTTTGTTGGGACATAAATGGTTGGTTCCAAAAAAATTTGATAAATAATAGGGTTAGAGCCAGCCCTTGTTTAAAATCTTATTTGTTCATTACTTAAAAGAGTACAAAAAAGACTTGAAGTGTCTTTGTCCTATCTCCATTAGTTTATAAGTTATTTCAATAACAATGATTGAGAACCATGAGGAATTGCCAAACGCAAAAATAGAAAAATTTTAAAAAATTAATTTCGAAAAATGAACAGGTATCTTTGTTATTCATATTTTAAAAGCAGGTTGTGTTGTCTTAGCAAAATAGTATTTTGCAGTTAACCGTGCCTAAAATAGTAGGATTCAAATATGTTCACCTGGAAGAGTTTGAAAGATCTACTATGGAAAAGGCATATATTTGCTGTTTCTTTCGTTTTTTCTTTTCTGGAGGAGCCAGTTCTGCCCATTATCTTCATCTTTTTGGCATTGTATGAAGCATCAGTAGTGGTAATCTGATAATTTTGTAGTCTTGCTAGAGCCGTTCAAGTTGCTTAATTGCTGTTTTCGTTTTTGAATAGAATAACCTATACGACAAGCAAAATGATCGCCATCTACTGATTATTAGCAGCCTCACTGTAAAGATAAGCCTGTTTTTGGAAAATTATTTTATCTTTCTCTGTGAGAAAATTTCTTTTCAGTCACCTTTCTCTCCAGAAAGAATAATCTCCACCGAGTTTATTCTGTCAATTTGAGATCACGTGTGGGTAGGATTTGGGGCTTTGATGGGAGTAAAAAATAATCTAAAATTATTTTTCATTTTTTTGTTTATTGAAACTTCAGTTTGAAAAGGGATGTACTACACAAAACGGCTTCAACAAATAGAAAGCATTGAAAATCTTACGGTCGTTCCAAAAGAGTTTTTTGAAATTTCCTCATGAAGTGAGCAAGTGCATAGGTACAACGTTGCTTTTTCGTAATGTTCTGAACGATCAAGTTGAAATAAAATCGGAATTAACGTTAATGACTATAGTAACAGTTGAACTTCCAGAAATCCTTCAATTCCCGTCAATCAAGACGTATTAATAATGAAGAATAATCAGATAGACGAATATTGGTGTATCCACTTTTCTCTTCGAGCTTAATGTACCTTAACAATGTTTACACAACCATGCATTATTTGAAATTGGTTTGCTTTCAACAATGGAACTTAATTGTACTTTCGTTTATATAATACGGTGATAGTAGAGCGCGTTTTTTGTTCCACTGGGTATCAGTCAATCGGACTGAAAACTTTTAAATTCACCATGGATGTAGTGATGAAAATATTGTTATTGAACAATAATAAATAATTGACTGAATTGGTTTCATTACTTCACAAGTAACTCCAACATATTCAATTCCATTCATTCATTCGTTCACCTTGCAAAATGACTCTAAAAATACTAGTTGATATTGTAGCCACATGAATGCCTTATTGTGCTCCGCAATGCACAATGGTCAGTCGCGATCCTTTGTTTTAAAGCATGTTAGGCGTACACATTTTTGAACCATCAGTCCACCCTTTCGTAACTGTGTCGTGAGTATCATACCAAGTTTCGTCCAAATAGAAAATTTGGCGGTGTTCTTGTCTATATTTAGTTATTTGTTCTAAGTAATTTTCACGCAAATCCAGTATTCTACTGCTTTCCATAACTGCTTGATGTTTGTTTATTATTTTAAATCTAAATCCTAGTTTCCTTATCCAATTCTGAAAACTTTTGTCACAGCAGCTTACGTTTTGGCCGGAAGTATTCAATTTCTTTCTTATGATTTCAGTTGTAGAAATCTCACTGCTTCTGTAACAGACGTTTATTGTTTTTTCAATGATTTTAATAGATGAACATCTGAAGGTTTTGGTAATCCCGTATCATATTGCGTCTTGCGTTCATAAGGTTAGTTTTTGACTATTTTACGTACGGTTGAGAAAGGAATTTCGGTCAAATCTGATGTTGCTTATAATAATTTGTTTTCCTCGAAACCAAACTAGTGATGAAGATTATTATATATATCACAACATACTCTCTGTGTTTCATTTGTTTTCAAATACATACGAATCTTATACACTGGTATCTCTTTTTCGCATTGTTCACCATCGCTATTGGAATCACTGAACAGGAAAGTCTGCGTTGTTATCACTCTCGTTATTACTATTAGTACTTGTCCAAGGACGCCATATTTCAATCAGATAACAAACATTTTATGTGATTATAACTGCACTAATATCGAATTTCAACACCCAAATCGCAATCAGATCCTGAACTGAACACGACGCCGATAACCATCTCCGCATTCCCCGACTTCTCGTCACCGTAACATGACTTCAAATTTAATTTTATGACCTCAGAGAGGTCAACGTTTTTCGACACCTGTAGAAGCGATTGATGTATACAGAATGCATGTTTTGGAGATACCTTAATCAAAGTGGTAAAAGTGCTTCGACAATTGGTTCAAACGCATTCAAAAGTGTATATATCTTCATGAGGAATATTTTGAAAAACAAGGAAGTTATTTTTGATGATTAAAAGTTGTTTTTGTTCTCTAATCCCGAAATATGAAAGGCAACCCTCGTATTAATAAAAATAGTTGTTTCAAAAAAATTTTATGTTCGTTTATTATAATATTCATGCAGAAGTGGTTTTTTTAGGTGGCTCGGGGAGTTATTAACATTGCATACACTGAACTCGAGGCTAGTAACGAAAGCAGTCGATGTATTGATACCAAAAATGAATATTTTCAGGGGAACTATGGGTCATTTAAAAAATTGCAGCTTCTTTTCTCTTCAGCTTTGAGGAAAAGTTTCAATGCCTACAGTTCATGCATGAAAGTATTCAAATCATCGAAAAACTGTTACGGTATTGAGTCATCATACTTTCTTCATAGTGTCTATCAAGCAACCTCAAGTAATCACTTATTATCATCAGTCGAGCATAAGAAAATTTCAATTTCAATCATAAATTCCCGTGAAATGACTGGTGTTCTGGAAAAATATGTTCCCACGTCTTTGCTTCCCATCCTCTTTAGCTGAATCATCTTAGAAATAGTCTGCAATATAGGCGGTAACATAAAACATTCTCACCCGAGGTTATAAGTAAAATCCTTCTCATCTGTAAGGCTCAGTGTCGCAGACGAAGGGGAGTAGACGGGATTTTAAGGAGCGTCGGCCCAAATAAGAAAAGTGTAAGGTTATAATGATGTATACGCATATATTCTTCGGTGTGTTATACAGAGTGATCTGTGCGGAGTAACAGACATATGTCCTCTGGAGAGAACAAGATCTAATGGTATAGTGATAACATTCTGTTATTAATATAATAATAAAGCACTCTCTACTCTCGCACTGAGGCAAAAATCTTGGCCAGACAAATGCAAAAGGATGTCATTCTTAGCAAATTACGTCTGCTTAGGGCATTTGATTCTTGGACTCATTGATCACTTACCTCACAGTGTGAGGATTGATTGATAATGCTGGTGCGCCCTCACGAATGTAGCGTGGCTTCGAGAATATAGCCCGACTAGTACATCTTTCGAGTGTCTTTGAGAGTGCTGGAGTATGAAATTCAGGAAACACAAATGTGCAATGGTCCATCTCAAAAGAGGACGATGCGGGAAGTATGGAGAGGATGTGCAGCTCGTAGATAGAAGCACCCTACACCATCTGGATGCCGGAGAGACGTATACTGGGAACTGTCGTGGAAGAAAGAAGTTGCTGCAAAGAATATGCTTGCCGTTCCAATCTTACTCTTTCCGTTTGGACTAGTGAAGTTGACTCGGACGGATCTGTATCAACTCGATGTAAACACCCGCACATTTTTTTTGTAAACACAAGATCTATCAACTGAAACCACAAATGTGCGGTTGGCAAGAAATCGCATGTCGTGTATTGTGATTGTGGACTGCAGAATTTTTTTTATAGTTCGTAAAATTAGCTTTAGCAGACTATAAACTTTTCATTATATATAGTGAGCAGCTAAATTATGGAACAAATTCGTCATTTCGCAAGCAATGTACTTTAACAAAAATCCTGAAATAGGTCGTCTCTTATTTTGGAATGCCGATTTTTGAATGTATATTCTGAATAAATTACGTCACTGGTTTTGACGTAATGACGTCATTGGTGATTTTTTGAAATTGAAATATAAGTTTTTTATTACTTCATCATTCAGGGATGATCATTAATTTGATATATTTGTACTGGACGACCAAAAATTGATTTTATTTGACTATATGTGAAAGTTTCCTTTCCTTATACGAGGAATTGGGCAAATTTCGGATATGTAGTTGGTTACCTCGTTCACAGGCAGATGGGGCGACGACAAACCTGTTGTTTGTTGTATGCTTCAGCTTAGTTCGAGGAATGATACTCTGACGGAATTCAATTTTCAATTATCGGAAATCATCGACTTTATGTTGATGATATAAACTACCTTGCACTAACGAGTGGCCAAACAGCCCGAAACCGGTCTGCAAGTGTGTTCCAATAATTGAAAATCTATTGCGGCAGTTAATCGCCAACAGCATATGCAGGAATAACTTCTGTGAAGAATCCTGCACTGACACCTGTCGGATATAATCCAACGCCTTTCGTAGTATCAGCCAGTGAGAGAATAACTTTACATCCATCAAAATACAACAGTTGAGTGAGATGTGAATTGTTATATACCCTTTCTTGATAATAAGCAAATATATGGGTACCTTCCTCTTGCACATTACGAATAACTTCTGGGGCAATTTTGCTAATTTCAAACCTGATTCGATATCTCAATCTTTCTCAGTTTTGTGGTCTACATACATAGACCTTCATTTTCAAATAACTAGACAAGGAAAAATCTAGTTAAGTGAGATCTAGAGATATTAGGGGCCTCTCTATCGTTTGGCTTCTACCAGTCCACCACCTAGGTTGGTGAAATTCGCGAACAACACCAGCAAAATGCGGTTGTGTCCCGTCATCTTGCAACCATATGTTTTCATTTGGTCAGTTAGGCAGGGAAATGTTGAGTTGATTTCTCAAATTTCAAGTAAACCTTCCGTGTGAGATTTTCAACAATTCTCTCTTTTATTATCTCTAACCAAACATTGACTTTCTGAGGGTGTTAAGTATGCGCCTCAATCTTCCAATTAGGATTATTCCTGCTTCAATATCTGCAATTTTGACGATTCACTGAACCATTCAGGCAAAATGTAGCCTCATCAGAAAAAATAATTTGTTCAATAAAATAAAGGTCGTCGTTACATAAATCCTGAGTGATTTGGCAAAATTCCATAAAGCGATCGGGATCATCTTCATTCAGTTATTGATGTAGTTGTACTTTGTACATATTATATTTTTCTACAGTCAGAATACGTAATACACAACGTTGAAATATGCCATTGTCTGATGCAATTTGTCGGTAAATACTATGAGAATTATCCACCACATCCTGTAGAACATCAATTTTACCGTTATCTTCTATTTTAGGACGTCCTCCATTCGGAATATTTGACATGACCAGCTTTTCTAATTTTTTCCCAATCTCACTTACTGTTGAACGAGTGACAGCCATAATTTACTTTTAAAGTACCTTTTCAGTTAGAATATGTAGTGAATATTTTACAAAACGTGTCAAATTGATATCTCAACTGACATTTACTTGACACTAGTTCCGATTGTCTCTCTCATTCATTTCAGATAAATAGCTAGATACAAAATCAAGTATGTATACGTACTATGTATACCATTGGCGTAGCCTAGGGGATTACAGTCTTAACGGGAGCTCAAAGAAGTGAAATTGCGCGTTTTCCTATATGTAAATTCTTTCAAATCTCATGTTATCGTGGGACGAGCGTGAGAGCATATTACCCCGAGCGAAATTCCTACAGTGTTATAATCATATGAAAGTCTTGCGAACGGCTTGCGAGTGATTCGCAAGCCTCATGATTTTTTTCCATCAATCCAAACTCACCAAATGAAAGCATATGTTTGGAACTTGATGGTGTATCCACCCACTATGCACGTCATTTTTTGTGAGTTACTTTAAAGTGCCCCTCAACATCTCCTGATCTGACGACATTAGATTTTTTCCTGTAGAGTTATTTGAAATCGAAAGGACCGTGACATTTAGAGGAGATGGAAAATGGAATCAGGGTCGAAATCAGCAGAATTGCTCAAGGAGTTTATCGCAATGTGCAAGAGGGGTGTGTTCTTAGATCTATTCATTGTCAAAAGACTGGTGAACGGCATTTTGAACATCTTATTCACCTGTTGCATTTTATTAGATGATAGGTGAATTATTATTCAGACACAGCTTCCACAAATAATAAAATTCATAAATAACACCAACAAAACAACAAACAGAAAATAACAGTGAAACCTCGTGGCGAGGAGAATCAGAATTAAGATTAGATGGATATTTTGGACGACTGCTCGATAATGCAGGTATAAAATAAAAATCGATAAAGAAATAAAATGTTTCTAAACTAAATAGTTGTAGGAAAAACCCTACAGATATCAAATTAATAATCAGCATTGAATTCAAAATTGAAAAACCTCTTGGATGAACACAATACCTATATTTCAATTTAAAATAATCACCGGCAACGTCAATACGTCAAATCCAGTGACGCAATATCTTCAGAATATACATTTAAAAGTCGGCGTTCAAAAATAATAATCGACTTGTTTCGGGATTTTTGTCAAAAGTACATTGCTTGTGAAATAACGAATTTATTCCATACGTTAACCGCTCACTGTATGTATATTGATGGTGCATTTGTTTTTGTCAGTCAACTACTTCAAATTCAAATGATAAAAATACCAAATTAATGAAATATAGGTTCAAACATCTGTCGTTTGAGTTTGCAATCTGACGTTCAGTAAATAAAGAACGGCTATTTGAGAGAACAAAATCCGGTAGGCCAGGGTCCAATGAAACCTGAGGTGCCAAACGTTTCGTCTGCTACTTCGGCAGACATCATCAGTTATATGTGCGTTAACTGCGATAACGAAGGTTATATCTTGGCACTTCAGATTTCATTCCATCACGGCCTTTTACCTTGGATTTTGTTCCTATTGGTCGTAACTCCGACCGTGAGAACCTATGTTTTTTTTCATAAAGAACAACTGTTTGCAACTGTGAGAATTGAATACTTAACACTATACGTTTGAGATTTTCAAGCATAATTTAATAGAATGTTACAATGTACAAAAGGTGAGGATTGAGGTTAGGATTCTCAGAATTTCCTCTGGTAATGTTTTCGATTTTTCCACAATTTTTCCCAGTTTTCACTCGAAGACGATTGTGGATACTAACAATCGAAACGTCGTGACATAACTTGGTTTGAAAGGCAGTATATTTACGTCTTCGGGAATAAGCAGTTTTTCAATCATAACGAAAGAAAATGATCAAGTACATCAATGATGAAGTTAAAAAAAACAAATCAAATTCTGCAGATTCATAGGTACAACTGCTTTGCTCACAAAAACTTGCTCGTTGGAGGACATTTTTTTGTAGAAAAGTCAATGATTCCTTTTCTGGCGTTTTTAATTTTCTAGAATCTGAATAATAAAAAAATCTAGGTACAGAGTTGATCTCCTCACTCGAATGTAATAAAGGACCAACTGAAAAGTTCACTCCGTAAAGTTCCTACGTAATATTAACTTCTTAGTCCAGTCATCTTAGTAAGTGGCGCGATTTTGACCAAAAATGGAGATAGTAAAGCAATACCTCTGTAGTTCGACATTACATGCTTATCGCTTTTTTTATGGACTGGGACGACCATTGCTTGCTTAAGCCGGAAAGGAAAAATACCTTCAGTACTAGAGTGCCACCAAGATTTAGTCAAAGCCTCGGTAGATAATAACATTATCCTGAGGTAGGTTAAAGGGCACGACAGGAGAAAAGGTGATCGCATTGCCGACTCTTTAGCTAAGGAATCGGCTGGACTAAGAATTTCAGGACCCAGTGACACCTACGGCCTGATGACGTCGACCATTGCGGAACTAGCCAAACGTCACACCTATTGGGATGAAATTAAAGGATGCAGTCTTGCCAGGGTAACCCTGGGCGATCCTGGGAAGTTGGCGCCGAAGAAATATTTGGCGATGACCAGGAAAAACCTATGCTTAACTGGCCACTGTCAACTAAGGAAACAACTCACTATTATAGGTCTAGTGGATACACCTTTATGCAGGATGTTCAAACAGGAAGATGAAACTATCAGGCATGTCTTATGTGTGTGTGTCCGGAATTATCGTTAATAAGAGAGACTCACTCTCTTCAGCGAGTCTTGGCCTACACCTGCCGATATAAAGGAGATGTCTTCCAGTGACCTGTCCACCTTCCTGGAAAGGACAGGACAGACGATGACCTAGGAGGACAACTTCTTGGGAGGATGTACAAAGGGTCACATGTTGCCTAAGTGTTCTATCTCGAAAACGATTCAATGTTAAAATACAATTTTCAAACAGAAGTTGTAGGGAATTCAATCCTCTACAATACTGGTCGTGAATGAAAATAGAAAAAAATTTATAGGAAAAGAGATATTTGCAAAAAATGTGCAAAAAATCGATTTTTGTGACCTTTGACCATAGATTTTAATAATCGCGTAGACCATATCATATGTACGTTTTGAAACAACTTTTAGGATATTACTGGAGTTTTTTCCCAACACCAAATCGTTATTTTTGACACGTCGACACGTGTTTCGATCACCAAGTGATCATCTTCAAAGAGGAAGATCAGTTTAAATCTTCCTCTTTTTTTTGTATTCTATTTTGGTAGGCCTCATTATGGCCTACCAAAATGGTGTCTTCCACACCTTAGTCTACCGCAGTCGCGTGATGGGTATGGAAGTTCCTGACGCAAGGTGCAGGACCTGCCGCGAGGTGTCCGTAACCCTAACGCACTTGCTGTCAGCATATTCAGCATATGTGGTCTCGGCCTATATCCATTGACATAACGCGGCCCTATAGAGTGCTTTGTTACCATCTACGGCATTCTTACGATATTGACGAGACACCGGTGTTGCTCTGCGCTCCGGGCGATATTGAATTCGTTGTGGGGAATGAGAAGTGCCGAATTTATTGGAACTGTTCGTTCCCCACCCTCAGGCTCATACAAGCTAATGAGCTGATGTAGTCCTTCTCGACCACCAGAGCAAGACGATATTTGTCGTAGAGTGTTCAGCTCCTGGCGAGACAAATATCGTCCAGACTCTGTCTAGACCGCCCTGTCAAGATGATTGTTCTGATTATTGAAGACCTTGGTGGAATGATGCACTCTCTACTCTCGAATCTCAAAATGATACTGGCTTGCCGCACTGAGGCAGCAATCTTAGCCGGACAGATACAGAAGGCTGTCATTCTTGGCTCACTGCGCTTGCTCAGGGCACATGATTCTCAGACCCAATGATCACTTACCCCACGGTGTGGGGAGTGGGGTAAGTAATTATGTTACTCTGGAATCCCAAGGGGGAGTTCACCTGAGGGTGCTCTACCACTCAACCCTTGCTATTTTGAATGTTATAATATAACAGAAATCAGATTGTTAAAATCAACAATATTTATAGTGATCCACTACCTATAACCATGAGCGTCCCCCAGGGGACAGTACTAGGCCCACTTTTGTTCTCAATATACATCAATGACATTTACAAACTTGAAAATATCCAAGGCAGCTTTATATCTTATGCAGACGATACAGCTCTGTCATTTCTAGGCGATACGTGGGACGGTGTTTTTGAAGGAGCTGAAAGGGGACTCACATCTGATTTGTCATGGTTAAACACAAGTCTTTTGAGCCTTAACATCGCTAAAACTAAATACGTAACCTTTACCCCCTCAAATAAAGATCAACCTTCCAAAAATAAGCTCACTATACACAAACCTATTTGCCAAACCCCAATGATATGCACATATCCTACAGTTGATAAGTTAAACAACATGAAATATCTTGGTGTATATGTAGACCAACATCTTCGATGGGACGAACATGTAGACCAGACCGTTAAAAGACTCAGTAAATTATCTTATAAATTCTACCAACTCAGAAATCTCAATAATAAAAAGCTACTAATAATGATATTATATAACTCACTCGCAGAATCAGTTCTGAGATATTGCATTATAATATGGGGTGGCAAAAGCCTGTTACATAATCTGCAAAATACTATCCTGAAAATAATTTTCAATCGTAAAAAAAGATACTCCACTGTAGCACTATACAAAATATCAGACTTAATTTGATGTGAGAAATTATACACTTATCACTGCATATTATGGATGCATAATAACCCCACCTACAAAATAAATCATGATTATGAAACCCGAGCCAAACTTAATCAAAAAACGAATTTCCCTCGCTGTAAATTAACATGCACTCAGAGATTTATATCATACTCTGGCCCAAAACTAATGAACCTAGTTCCTTCAGACATTAGAGCAATCTCCAATAAATACAAATTCAAGTCAAAACTGAAAGAACATGTGAATCAAAACTGTGACATATTGAAATCTGTCTATGAATTGGATTCATAATCGAAGTTCTCTCTAGCTATGAATATAAACTACATCCCATTGTAGGTAATATCTTGAATTAGTAGAACAATCCAACGTCACCTTCTCTTCGAATATTACTCTCTTTCCACCAGTTTTCCTTCCTTCCAACTATTTGTATCAGTTGTATTTATATTGTCAGAATGAGTGTTTGCTTCATTATGCAACAACAACCTCATTTATATGTATGTGTTTATGTATGTATATGTGTATATAGGTGTGTATGTATTCATATGTATATATGTGTATATGCATGTATATGTGTATATATAATCAACGTTTGAGTTGTTTATAGGTTGATACTACAACTCAAGCTCTGCTTAGGTAGATCAGCCTTCAAAATTGTTTATTTTTCTTTCACTGTCATTCATTTAACTCATAACTTGAAAAACTGACCCAAATAATCCTTTAACATAAATCTACATCACACAGTATTTCGCATTTATTGGGTCACTTGAATATTCATCAAAAACAATAACCAAAAAGAGAAAAAAAGAATGTGGATTATAAGGAGAACTTATACTTGAAACTTTGTCAAAAAAGGAATGCATCAAATTGTGTTAACGTGCAGAAAACTTTTGAGTTCTTTTTTGTATTTATCAATATTACTGTGTTGTTTTAGCGTATTGGGAACAGAATTATAAAGATAATACGAAAAGCTTCTATGGAAAACTGTGGTCTTTGTTGTGTAGGCATGTGATAACATTTTTGTTTTTCAGATAAGTTTATCCTGAATGTTAGTTTACGATATAAATAAGACGGATTTCCGTGTAATATCATTTGATGAAATAAACATATTGAATGAAATTTGAACCTATCTTTCATGGTAAACTAGTTTAGTTCCGTAAGCTTGTGGGACACGTGTTTATACTTCCTTATTCCATATATAGGTATAACGAATACAAGAGTTTTGAACAAGTTTTACTCTTGAAAAGAGATATACTTATTCAGTATATTCATATATCCAAAACATTTTACATTACCTTCACTTCGTATGCCAAGAATCTACCAGATTTCAAATCACTTTCAATAAAATACGATGACGTAGAACTTTCCATTTCATCAGTGGATAAATTGAAATACCTTGGTATATATATTGACGCACATCTAAAATGGGATGCACATATTGATTACTTAGTCAAAAAACTACGATTTGTTGCATATAGATTAAAATACGTGAGACCATACCTACAAACAGCCCAGATGCGAATGCTATACTATGCATTGTTCGAAACCCACCTTACATACGGAATAATTGCTTGGGGAGCAGCAAACACAACTTTTCTGAAACACCTAGAACAAACACAAAAATCAGTATTGAAAATTATCCACCTCAAAAAAAGAACTTACCCGACCGACTCATTATATAAAGAAACATCAATTCTAGACATAAGACAACTCTACTTTCTCAAAACTATAATAAGACAACATAATAATAGACATGAATTAAGGATAATAGAACACCAATATGAAACTCGACAAAAAAATAATGCATATGTCCCGAATTCAAGGAAAAACATCCTTCAAAGGTCTTACTCATACCTAGCTCCTCGGTTATATAATCTCGTCCCACATCATATAAAAAATATCAGGAGTGATAATTCATTTAAGAACAAACTCAAAACCTGGGTCTTAGGCTTGCCAAGGCTTCAGATACACCAACACGTTGATATGAAAAATGTTTACTATCATAGTGACATGCATAGAAACTGATTCACATATTCATACAAGAAGATTGATGATATAATTAAAATAATATGTCTGATAATTTTAAAACGTCTTACCTTTTATTTATTTACTCATACCACTTTATATTTNCTCGGAAGCTAATTTTCATACAGGATCCCTTACTAGTTTTTAATCGGACTGGATTTGTTCTGATTAAACAATGGCACAACTCATCTTTGGTAATTTATTACCACAATACATTCTGTAATCATATTATGATTCTCTTCATGACATTGTTACAGAATTATTTCATTTTATACTGTTAACGAGACAATCTGAACACAAAGAAACTCTTTTTGAAAACTTTAAATTATAGATTGTAACATACTAATGTTACTATTATATTATGAGTCTAATTCAACGAATTTTAATAATTCTAATATACAAATCATAGAATTATAAAACAACAACAAATATTGGCGTAATAAATGACTGCATGAATATTATAATAGTGGTCTGCTAGATTGAAATGTTCATCTATTTCGAACCTTCAGAGGTACTAGCAAATTTCCAGAGCGAGTTGGATAATTATGAGTTTGCTTGTTCGATAAAAACTTGATTTGTTATTATAAACAAAAATACATAATTCATAAACATATATCCCAACAACCGTAAGAAGTTTCAGGTTTTTGAAAGAGTTCCTGCATGACTCTCTCCATCCAAGTTTAGCAATTATTCGAACTGCCGTCTTCCACGGACGATCCCGTACTCCAATTCAAAATCACGTATCGCAAATGACAAAAAATAGTGGTATAGTACAGACTCAACAAGATTTCAGCATTACAGTAGTCAGACAAGAATCTTAACGCATAACAATTTTTACGTAGTTTTTCACAAAGTGAGTCGGTATATGGTGTTCAGGTGAGTCTCTAATCAACTGTGATGCCTAATAATTTAGTTTCTTCAGAGGACTGACTCTACATGAAAATTATCATCCTCATATATACTTAAAATCTCGGACTCATTTCTAACCATAGTAAATTTCATCAGCACAGTTTTTGTTATATTGAGTTTCAGGTGATTTTCACTTGCCCATGTTATAATTTGCTGGTATACCTTTCCAGTAATATCTGATAGAGTTGCTGAGCCTTTCTCTGCTAAAAGGGAATTTGCATCATCCGCATATGGTACCACGTGTACTGATGAAAGTTGTTGAAAATAGTGAAACAACAAGTCATTCGCAAAAATGATGAAGAAAAGTGGTCTGAGTATAGATCCTTGAGGGACACCTTGCTCTATTTTCCGTGGTTCACTCAGAGTGACGTCAACATTAACTCATTGAATTCTGCCTTGCAGATATGATTTAATATTCACTTGTGAGCAGTCCCTCTCACGCCATATCGTTCCAATTTCTGTATCAGTAGAAGCAATAAATTCAATAATTCGCCAGAACACTCCGTTTCGTCGTTGACCAAGGCGTAATAATGACCAGATTCAACGCCAGAACCACAGAATTTATCTCAAAAAATTCCACAATGAAACTAGTTTACGATTAGATTTTTGTAAACAATATGTCGAGATTTTTCAAATAATGTATCAGACCGTTGCAAAAGCCATTAAGAACTGCAAGAAAGAGAAAAAATTAATAAAAGCAAAAACATATTTGAAGGAAACATATTGTTTCTCACATGGAATGAATTGAAGTCGATTCTAGCTAGGGGAAACTGAAATAGAATGAGTTTCAGGGGTGTAAAATAGTTTTTCATGATTTCTACCGACACCAGACTTTCTGCTGAAAACAATTCAGTTGTAGGAAATACACAGGCCGTTTTTTCAGCTGATTCCGTTATTTATATCTCGGAAATAGTAAGACCTACAAGGTCGGCTGAATTGGACGAAAGTTTTTGGTAGGACGGTAGCCTGGTGGGTTGACGTGGGTGGTCAGCTCTACTCAGTCAATCGACCGTTGTGTGAACTGGTGGTTCGAACCGCAAGGCCGGACGACCGATTTTCACGTCCTACCGTCAAACCCGTGTTAGGAATCACACGTTAAAAGGTGAGATCTCGTTAGTCCTTAGCTCGCACAAGTTTCGACGTTTATGAGTTTTCGCAACAGCTTGTTAACAAAAAAACAGATTTCAACAGATTTCCATTTTCGGGAACTAGAATAATCTTTTTTCAGGTCGATAATATCAGTGGTTGTTTTTGAAATACTCGGCAAAAACTGAAATTGTCGAAAAATCGTATTTTGCTGTATCGCCTTCATTTCAATACAGTTTCATATTTGTTACAATATGTTACAAACCAATTTGCAATGCGACGTTTCGTTCATTAGATTACACCATCAACATTTTTGAAAATACGGACCTCTAGTTTTTTCATCGATTTGATTCGTAATTGGTTGTTTCGAAAGTTTTGTTAGCTTATATGAGTCTGTTTAAACTGTTATAACTCAGAAATAATGGTCATTTGAATCAGTGCACGTTTGCCAATGTTACACAAGTCGATTGATTCCGATTGTGCGTTCGGGATTCAATGAAGAAAGTTATCGAAGTGCTCAAAAAGATGGTAGTCGGTTGGTGAAAGGTCTGGGAAGTATGGTGGATGAGGCAGAACTTCGACGCTCAATTCGTTTAGTTTTCGGACGGTGATTTGTGAAACGTGGGGACGGGCGCTGTCATGTAGCAGGATTGGACCTTTTCTGTTGACCAACTGCTGTCCTGAACGTCTCGTGTTGTCGTAGGGGCTCCACTTTTCATCATGTTGGTTGTGCAAAAGCAAAGAAAAACAAACTTCGAAACGTGACAATTCGATCCTTCAAATCGTGGGGCACTCACTTTTCCACCTTTTCAATATGTTTTAATACATCAAAAACGCCCGATTCTCCCCACGCAGCGTTTGTGATGGGCCAGCCTCCACCAGGGTTCTCAAATCCTCGTCATGAATTACTGTTGGTCGATCAATTCGAGGCTAAAATCTCCGGAACGAAATTTCGTAAAGCAACGTCGAACATTGCGTTCTTTAACATTATCATTGCCAAATGCCTGGTTGATTTTTCTGTCTGTTTCAGACAGCCATCCCTTACTCTTGCATTCTCTAGAAGATATTGGCTTCCGAGACAATTCACTGCAAAGGGAAAGCAACTAGTAAGAATTGACAACATACTGAGTACCAAAGAAAATACCGAGTATGGTGTACCACAAGGAACCGTTTTGGTCCTATTCTTTTTAGTATATATATAAATGGTTTATTTGCGCTAGAGAGTGGTGGGGATATTATAAGATTTGCTGATGACACGGCCATATTATATGAAGACGAGAACTGGATTTCTCTTAAGGAAGAAGCAGAAAAAGGCTTTAGTCGTATTAAAACCTGGTTAGAACACAAACTCCTTAGAGTAAATTTAGAAAAAACAAATTACATGACATTCACGTGCAACAAATCAAAAAACATTCTCTTTAATAATTTAGAGGTCAACATTCAAGGTCTACCCATCAAAATTCAACCAGCAGAAAGAATCAAATATTCGGGCGTCTTCTTTGATTGTCATTTGAAGTGGAATCACCATATCACGTATATTATTAAAAAACTACAGACAATACTATACAGATTCGAATATTTGAAAAAAATACTGAAATATGATCAGCTGAAAACCTTGTACCACGCCTTGGTAGATGGGATGGGGCGACGCACTGAGAACGCACCTTAAGCTTCTGGAAACCATTCAAAAAAGATTTCTGAGAATAATGCTATCAAAAAACAACAGATATCCTTCAGACCAGCTTTTATCATTGAAAACCATAAAGTAGCTGAAAAAAATTGAAATTTGGAAAAAATTGACAATGTCAAAATTCTTTATCGAACAGTAGGAGTATAAATTAAATTTATTTCACCCATTGTCTAAAACAAGTTAGTGATATAGACAGACACTAACGAATGGTCCGATCCAGTCAGTTTTCAATAGAATAGTTGCTTTCTTAGTTATGATTTTTCAAATTTCAAATGTAAATTTTTTGATAAGGTATAAATGTTAGGGGGCCCAAAAGTTCGTAGTCTAACACATATTTGGCGCTTCAAGTATCGAATCCGTATGATTTTTAGCTAACATAAACTTTTAAAAGACGCGTGTAAATATTTCACAGCTGTTGGACTACTAATTTATGGGATAGAACATTTTGAGTGAAGCAACTTTTGTTAGAAATTTCGTGTGTTAATGAAGCATTGCTTTTTGGCAAAAAAAATACTGTTGACGCCAAGGCTTGGCTTAATAAACATTAATAGGAATTTGCAACAGGATAATCAATCATTGAGAAATAAGTTTGAACGAGGTGAAATAAGAACTGAGGACGATGCATGCCGTGGACGCCCCAAAGAGGCTGTTACCGACGAAAACATCAAAAAACTCATCAAAATAATTTTGAATGACGGCAAATTGAAGTTGATCGAGATAGTTGACGCTCTAAAGATATCAGAGGAACGTGTTGAACATAACGTGCATGAATATCTGGGTATCCGAAAGCTATATTCAAAGAAGTTCCGCGCGAGCTCACGCAAGCGACCAAAAACAACAACGATTTGATGATTTCGACCAGTGTTTGAAACTGTTCTACTATAAGAAAACTCGAATTTGGGCGTCGATATGTGACAAAGGAAACATGTCACACCAGAATCAAAACGATTGTCATCTGAGTGGATTATACGTAGTGAACCGACTCCAACAGTCGGCTGGCAAGCTTATGGTATCAGTATTTTGGGATCCGTATGGTATAAAATTCGTAGACTATCTTAAAAAGAAAAAACTACCAACAGCGACTATTATATAGCGTTATTGGAGCGACTTGAAGTGTACAATAAAATGTACCGTGTCACGAATCAATGGAAACGATTGCAAAATTACCATCTCTGTATCTATATCTGTAGAGTAGGGAGGATGAGTGTAAGCCCACAGTACTTAGGCCACATGTGATCTATTGTACATCCTCCGGAGGATTTGTCTTCCTAGGTCAAGGATTGAACACTTGACTAGTTCCGCAATTGTCGAAGTCATCAGGCCGTAGGTGCCACTGGGTCCTAAAATTTTTAGTCCAGCCGCTTCCTTGGCTAAAAAGTCGGCAATGCGATTACCTTCACTCCTGTCGTACCCTTTAACTCACTTCAGGATAATATTATTATCTACCGAGGCTTTGGCTAAATCTTGGTGACACTCTAGTACTAGCCCTGAGGTTATACGTTGTCTGTTCAAGGCTAATAGGGCTTGTCTGCTGTCAGTGCAGATTGTTATGTTTCTGCCAGAAATTCCTTTCTTGGTTAATTCTTTTGTGGCGATTGAGATACCAACCAGTTCTGTTTAGATCACGCTGGTATTTCTTCCCATTACCCACTTAATTCTTAGGCTTAGTGATCTGGGGTACACTCCACACCCTGAGCCTTCTTTGGTTTTTGAGCCGTCTGTGTAAATCCGTATTGCATTTGAATCATCTGACTCTATGTTCTGCTTTATTTGTATTTTGTAGTGTTTATTAGATACACACCTGGGTTCAACTGCATCGCTTGTTGCCAGCAGCAGAGGTTGCGCAGTAAGCGCTTCCCGCCATAGGCCCAGCCTCAATTGACCCATTCCTACTTCGAGATTTACACCAGCCGTGCGGAATCGTACCATGGCCATCAAGGCAACCTCCTTAACGTATAGATCAAGAGGGGTCAGGCCCGTGATTAATTCCATTGCCGCGGTCGGTGTTGTTCTCATGGCTCCTGTGATGTTTGAACAAGCCATTCGCTGTATTTGGTATAATTTTTGGATGGCCGTTGCTTGTAGAACTTTAGGTCGCCATGCAATGGCTCCATACGTTAACATAGGTCTTATTATTGCAGTGTAGATCCAGGTGCCCACACGGGGTGAAAGACCCCATACACGTCCCACTGTCCTCCGACATTGCTCATAGGCCACGTATGCTCTTTTTGCTCTACTCTGTAGATGAGAGTTCCATGTAAGCTTCCTGTCGAGGATAGTACTAAGGTATTTCACCTCTTCAGAGACGTTTAGTATGCTTTTGAAGATTTCGGGAGGTTTTAAGCCCGTTAAACTTCTTTTTCTGGTGAAAAGGACAATCTCAGTCTTTTTGGGATTGATCGACAGTGAGTGTTCCTTACACCATGTTTCTATCAATTTGAGCCCATCCTGCCCTCTATCGCACAGTGTGTTTACAAATTTGCCGGTCTGCAAGATAACTATGTCATCTGCGTATACCTGTGGACATCCCCTCATGACCAGTCCTATATCAATACTTATGGCTCTACTAGAGAGCATCTTAAGTATCCATTCTCCTACTACCAGGGGTACATTCCTGGAGGGTAGTTGTTGGGTAATTGTTGGAAAGGTTGTTTTATCAAACGCTCCCTCGATATCTATTAATATACCCAGGGCAAAATTACTATTTTTGGGCTTCGGATTGCTTCCGCGTCCATCGTAATCTCCAGATCTAGCTCCTAGCAACGTTTTCCTGCTCTCAGACCTCAGGAGAATGCTTGCTGAAAAAAAATTAGCTTCGTTGAAGAGATCATCGTCGAAACTGAGGCCAGTTTTGAGGTTAAGACAAATTGTACTATAACAATGATATCCAAAAAAATTTATGACCGCTATAATTGTTGTATCGTCCCCAAGACAAGTATATGAACTTTTAGCGAAACTGTTGAGGTGATGAATATTCAAAAATATGTTTTGTCAAGCTTCAAGGGGCCATCTCATTTCTATCGTTTTTAACGTTAGTTGGCGACAGTCCCTCATCTCGATTTGCGACGAAGGCTCGGCCTTTGGTGTCGTGGGCTGACAGGGTGGATCGATGAAGAAAAGCCGCGATATGCCGCTGGGTCATCGACCGTAACGCGTGCATAGCCCACGCACGACTACGGGGTAACTGTACTGAGAAGAAACGCGGGAGAAATTTCTTAGCTGTTGGAAGAGGATTTGAGGTTCCTCAAATGGATACCGGAAGGTGGTAGTACCAGGGGATGAAAGGACCAAAGGTTGTGATGATCCCAATGCAAGTGATTCAAGAAATAAAATTGTTGTCTCTTGATCAAGGGTCACTTTGTCGAAGTGAAAATCCCTGTATATCGTTTATGTGACAATATTGAGTGGTATACTCAATCAGATTGTTCAATGTAATTGATGGAGCAATGTACCACCTCGAAGATGCTGCATATATGTGAGTTGAAAGAAGTGTCAACAGTGTGGTGGATCTCAAGAGAAATACACATTGTTGGAAAATGTCATTCGTTCTAGTAGAAACCACTGAGGGTGACAAGGTTTTGTCCACTTATGTTTCATGGTGCTATGCGATTTAATAACCTTAATTGACCTTTTTTGCACATTCTGAATTCCAGAAACGAAATAGATGGAACATTTTGAAATAGACCACCAAAAATTCCAGAAGTTAGCTTGCTTTGCTTTTCCATTTAATGGATCTATTCTTCGTATTATTCGAGCCATTATTCGTTTCCAACAGACCATCTATAGATGGCATAGTTTTCTGTGGAAACCCTTTTTCATGAAGAATAGTATTTTTCAAGCTTTGTATATCACCAGCTTTTATTTCAGTTGCAATTTACGATTTGTTTATGTTAGATCGGGTCAAATCTTGCAACTGATTTTTTAAAAAGTTATTCCCAACCGATTGAGCTGAAATTTTAGGTACACGTCTAGTTTGGCGAACTAGAGTTTCATACGCCACATACAAAAAACAACAACATCCATATGGCGGACCGCCCAAGATGGCGACTTATTTTTTTGCAACCTCATGATATGCTTATTGAATGGAAAGAAAGGGTTTGCTGAAAAGAAAACAAAAAATAAAACGACATTTGTCTAAATCCAATATGGCAGACTGTCCAAGATGGATGATTCATTTTGATATACCCCCCCCGTATGATATTGGTATCAAATGAAAAGGTTTTCTGTAACGAATAAGAACAATAACATGACGTCACCATGAATTCAAGATGGCGTACTAGTTTCACATGCACCTCAATGATGAGGGTATTAAATGATAATGATAATATGCTTTCATTTCTACAACAAAATATATGCAATTATCCATGCAAATCCTAGTGTTATTCACAAATAAGTGAACTAATAGTAATACACTGTATATTTCAGTGAACAATGTTTCATAATTACCTAAGGAGTGGAAATATGCAAGATATCGTGTCATGAAACAAAACAAAAGGACAAAAAAAATCAACACTGAGAAGTATCCAATCCTACTACAACAAACATAGCTCATATGCGTACTGAATGAAAGTATAAGAAATAATAAGAAAAATGAAATGACGTCACCATAAAACCATTATGTTGGACTGCCTGAGACATAGTACTTGTTATTTTTGATGCACCTCCATGATATGCATGATAGTCTGCTTGTTGCCCTCGACAGAAGAAAAGATGATCTGCAAGCTTATGCAGACGACCTTGTCATCCTGGCAAGGTCCACGTCGGGAAGGGTAGCTTGTAATATCCTCCAAAGCGCGTTGGACGTTGTTCACAGTTGGTGCTTGAGGGAGCAGATGTCTGTCAACCCCAGCAAAACTGTGTTAATCCCCTTCACCAAAAGAAGAAAATTGGACGATCTAACGCCACTTTCCCTCAATGGTGTTATCATTCCATTTGGAACGGAGGTGAAATATCTTGGCATTGTCCTTGATAAAAGACTCACCTGGAACGCTCACTTGGAAAAAGTTTTACACAAAGCCAGACTGTGTCTATGGACATGTCAAAGGATTTGCCGTAAAACTTGGGGTTTAGGTCCCAAACAAATCCATTGGATTTATGTAATGATTGTCAGACCAATGATCACTTATGGTGCAATTGCTTGATGGCCGAAGGCTTTTCAGAAAACGGCTCAAGCGAAGCTCTCTGGCTTACAGAGACAGGCTTGTCTGGCTATCTAGATCTACCTTCTCTTCACATTTTTCTGGAAAGAGAGGCTAGATGGACTGCATACAGAGTTGTGCACATTGCTAATTGCACAGATCAATTCAATGCAGAGTGCAACAGACTGTTGGTTGACATTAGAAGTCACAGCATTCTGGAAATGGCCTCTGACTTTATGCCTCCAACTTTCAACTACGAACTGCCTTATAAAGTACTATTCCCGAGTACAGAGGACTGGATCCTCCGGGAGAGGAAATATCAAGAGCAGATAGTTGTTGGTTCACAGATGGATCAAAAACACCTTCCGGTTCTGGTGCAGGTGTTTTCAGTCGCAGACCCAGGACAGAGTTATCTACCTGCCTAGGAACTTATGCGACTGCATTTCAAGCAGAAATTTACGCTAATGATTTGTGTGCGGAGAGATTGGATAAATCCAACCTCACTCACAAGTCAATAAAAATATTTTCGGACAGTCAAGCAGCTTTGGGAGCTCTTGGCTCTAACCAAGCAACGTCTAAATTGGTAGCAAACTGCCAAAAACGACCCTTCCTGGCCATACTGGCTTAGAAGGCAATGAAGCTGCTGACTCTCTTGCAAAGGAGGGTGCTGCAAGCGGCTTCATTGGACCTGAACCTGTCATCGGCATCGCTTTGGGCTTTGCCAAACAAACACTGAGCACCTGGATGGCAAGAAGATTTATGGACTTCTGGCAGAATCTTCCAGGATTGCTCACTCCAAGGCGTTCATTCACCCTTCGAAGCTTGATTCCAAACAGTTGTTGAACTACAGTAGGGATGAACTACGATGTCTAACAGGCTTTCTTACAGGACACTGTCATTTGAATTATCATATGCAGAGACTTGGACTGTCGGAAGACAGTATGTGTCGCCTTTGTCTGGAAAATGATGGTACAGCGGAGCATATACTTTGTGCCTACCCCGTTGGGGACCGAATCAGGTTCTTTGAGTTCGTACTCTCACCATCTGACCTGAAAGACCACTCACCATACAAAATAATCGGCTTCGTTAAGAATCTGGGTTTATTTGGCTACAATAAACCCTTGTGGGTTGAGGTGGAGTGTCGAATAGACCCACTCACTTCAGACCTACCTACCTACCATGATATGCAAGTATACCTAATGGGTGTGTTGAAAATAGTACAAGAAAAAGGAAACATCACTTCTTATCCAATATAGCGAAAGATGGTGGACTATTTTGATCATTCAAAATGTCGGAACCGAAAATAAGAAGGTTTACGGGTCAACAGAATGTGGTTTGTAGCATACCTGTCAACAACGTGCACCATTCAGAACAACCTAGGAACAGTGTAAACTAATCAGAAACACCCAGCAAAAGTACAATTAAGAGACCAATTAAGAGAGTGCACTTGTATACACAACTTCCATAACTCCCCCATCAGGCACAACACCATCTCCATCATCACCCCCCACCATTCTCTGAGATTATAAAGATGAGTGAACCCGTAGCTCGTCAGTCAATCGTTGCTGAGACTTTTGAGATGAATAACTTTTGTCCTTGCAGTCAATAAACATACAACTGATGATGTCTCTGTCGCATATTAATATATAATAAAACGATACTAGGAATTCATTTCATCAATCTTATTTGATAACATTCATTACCTGTGGTAATAATATATAGATAGGCCTAAGTCAGATTTGTAATTCCACTGATGATGTTAACTTGTTTCAACAACTGCAAAATGAAATGGTTATTTTTCAAAAAGTTCTGAATATCACTTGATGAAGGTACTGTGTTAGTGAAACATGTGATATATATTTTTCAAATAAAGTTTGTGGAGATCAAACCGTGAGGTGTAGTTTATGAAATTACTATGGATCTTCATCAAGTAACGGCCGAATCAATGAGAAAAAAAGTTCTGAATATTTCAAATTTTATTTTTAATAGTGACATCAGCTGTAATAGCCAAAAAAAAGCATTTCATTTTCTAAATGAAACAACCACCACCCGTTTTGTACCTCATTAAACGGCAATACCCTAAAACAGGTCCGGATTTNATGTTCGGCGTGAAATATCGGATAGGCTGAACTGACTTCAAGCTATTACCTCATATTATGTAGTTAAATGTCAATGTATTCAGGCAATTATTAAAAGGTCCGTCATTTTGTAGTAGGTGAAGATATTGACTACATATTCTGGGGTTGTGAAGTATTCGTTAGGAGCTTCAAACTGATGTGTCACAAAACTCCCTTTTCATTCATTTTATTTTAGATGGCGCCCAGTCGCCACCTTGAAAGTTTTATCTGTCAATTTCACTTCAAAATGAAGTACTCATGCATTATCCCAAATTTCAATTTTTTGAGTTGACCCGTTCAAAAAATGAAGGGGGACATTAAAGAAATACACTGTATGTAAGAGTAATTAGTTTTGAACAAATATTTTTTATAGCAAAAAATAGGGTCTTCCGGTCTTTTGTTGGCCCAGGGCCTCCAGACTTCCAAATCCGGCCCTGCCCCTAATGTTTTATGACATTTTCGCTTCTGGAATTTTGTACAAAGAAATGAATGAACAGTAACAGTAGGTAATATTCGATCAGTATTGGATTTGTTAATCATATTTTTCCGGCGATTGGCAACTGAATTAATTATCGGGTATTTTCAGTAATAGCACGTATTGTTTACATCATGTTGAATTTGTAGGCCTTCACAGCAAGAATATTGATTTAATTTTGTTGTAAACACATTAAGTTTATCGATCAATGTTACTTCGTTCATATCGAAATTTTAAAAATTAATTCGTATTTGTTGGTGGTCTTGGATTACGTACTATACACTTAAAAACATAATTACAATTGCTAAGTTTATTTCACTTCAAGGACATAGTAAAAGTTGGGTTAGATATGGAAATGATTACCAACTTTATTTTCTATCGACATTTCTTAAATCTAATGTCATGGACCTGAATGTAACCGATTTGATGAAATGAAATCTCATTCTCTGTACTTTACAAATTATGAAATATGTTAGGACAGCTCATGTTCGTTGGACTGAGTAACGTCTATTATGTTGAAATGAAAAAAAAAAACAGTCAAGGACTGTGATGCATTTATTTTCGAATTTAGAAGACTCATAGTTCGAATTCAATCATTTAGTTACAACCGTGTAGAAGAATAGCCATTCTTCCTGAATGTTGTACATTTATGTATGGATAACAATTTTTACATCTGGGGTACCCCGTCATTACGACAGGCTGGATCGAAAGTGACTGGATAAGAATCATCCAAACCCATGGATAGACAAACATAGTCCCTTGAAATTGTCCGCTAGATCACCTGATTTGAAAACCTCAGATTTTTTGTAGAGATTTGTGAAATTTAAAGTATGCATTTCAGAACTGTAGTCTACTCTAAAGTTCATGGATACAAAACAAAAAGTCATAACAAAATTACCTCAGAAACATTCCAAAATTCCACATTGTCACTCATTCATTGAAATAAACTGTAGTTTTCATCAATTTACAATGTTCATCGTGCATTTGTGAATTCTTAAAATGAATATAAAACTGCTAATTACTCAGGATACAACAAGTTAATTTCTAAAAATACCAGCAAAGTACAAGTGTAGGGTTATGTCGAATATCTATTGAAATAACTTCTAGTTAAAAAAGTTCTTGGCGCTCTCTTGGTGATAAGATTATCTTTTTCATCGAAAAGTCCGAAAAATGATACCTTTATAAATAAATAAATATGTTGTCCGTTCAAAAGTTCAGAGAGAAACTATTTACATCCGAACAGTATATATTTCAAGTTTCACCATAGTTTTCAATATATTCATCAAAATTATGTTTAAAAATGATACTTCTAGTAGATTCTAGAATTGTTCGGAATAGGTATAGTTTAGTAAACGATATAGTGCAAATTACCTTCCACTAGCTCCCCTTTAATAGCATTGTTAGGGAGATAACTAATTTAGGATTTGAAGCTTTATAACTCCTGTTTAATTATATGCGAGCGCTTTCGACAGCTGGTCGTGCTGTCATCATCTAGATGATGCTGCAGTTTGAGTAGAGCCTAGATGATGAATACAACGTATTACATTTAGAAGATAAAAGTTCGAAACTCAACCTTCTAGAATGATTAGAAATCAACAGAATCAAGAATTCGGGTAATTTACTGAATGATCAATTAGAACCGAATAACTCCCAATTTCTAAATATAAGCTCAGTTAATTTGATATTTTACAACCCAGGTAAAACACAGGTACTTGGAATGAAGGTACATCACATTGTAAAATCAAGTATATTAAGCATTAAATATGTAGAATATTCAGTACAGACACGCCCGAAAAAGCCATTGCATGGCAAAACACGAGTTGCGTTTTTGTAAAACCGTTTAGTGAAAACCTCAAGTGTCGACTAATTCCATCATATATAAATAACCTATGTTCGAAATCTGGAAAATATTCTTCTGAATTCCATGCTTATATCTGGTTGAAGGAATAGGAATTCGTCCTGTATACTCATGAGAGTTACTACAGCCACGATGTCATGACTGCATCGTTAGTTTGAATAAATTACCATATCACATAAACTCGACTAATTCGAGCGATCGTCATATTCTACAAAAATCTGTTACTTTCTCGACAATCACGATGCAACGTGGAGGAGCTCTGCTTTCTAATTCCTGCAGTAGATTTTTTCGCTTCAATAGAATGGGGCGATATCATCGTCCCACAACGGCACGAGGATTGAAATGGAGTTCACGATCTTACAATAAGGACACGATGAAGGATCGTATTCCAAGTGAATTAGTTCATCCATAAATATTTATCAATTTTGAGAGATTTTGTGATGTATGGTAAAATCCTAAAGCCATTGATATTTACGGTACAATTTTACAACTGTCGGCAAAGAACAAGGCTCGTTGAAAAAAGACAATGGCGTTTCCCCCTACGAAGCCGCCATCTATTGGATTGACAAAAAACTCTATCTACGAATGTCAAAGATAAACGAGGCTCTCAAAGACGGCAGTTGCAAAGCCAAACTTCAACATCGACCGCCGAACGAGATTATTTCACTGCAGCTTTCACTACAAGACAACTAGATGAACTGTCGTATATCTTTGATATTCGTTGACTGAGTCTTCCGTTGTGCTCTGGTTCATCTAATGTTTTGCGAATCTCGTTCGGCGGCCGATGTCGAAGCTTAGCTTTGCAACTGACCTCCTTGAGGAGCCTTTGTCATCTTTGATATTCGATATTCGTGGATCGATCGAAATAATTATTTTCCGAAACGTTAACCATCTAAAGAAAGTTAGGTATAGAAATTTGATATTTTCCGTTGACTAGTTACTGAATTATTGGACTACTTAGGTTAGGTGAGGTCAAAAGTAAGTGGGCCTATTCGTCCCTCCACCGTAACCCGCAAAGGTTTATTGTGGCTGACCTGATTCGGTCCCCAACGGGGCAGGCACAAAGTATATGATCTGCTGTTTCATAATTTTCCAAACAGAGGCGACACACACTGTCTCCCGACAGTCCGAGTCTCTGCATATGATGATTCAGACGACAGTGACCTGTGAGACATTGTAGTTCATTCCTATTGTAGTCCAACAACTTTATGGTATCAAGCTTCAAAGGGTGAATAAACGCCTTGGAGTGAGCCAATTCTGTAAGATTTTGCCACCATCCAGGTGTTCAATGTTTATTTAACAAAACCCAAAACCGATGAAGCTACTTGCAGCCCCCTCCTTTGCAAGGGAGTCAGCAGCCTCATTGCCTTCCAGGACAGTGTGGCCAGGAATCCAGACCAGTCTTTCTATTGAGGAGAGTCGTTTTTGGCAATTTGCTACCAGCTTAGACGTTGCTTGGTGGGAGCTAAGAATTTCCAACGCCGCTTGACTATCCGAGAAAATTTGTATTGAGGTGTGTGTGAGGTTGGATTCTACCAATCTCTCCGCACACAATTTGATAGCATTTTCGCTTGAAATACAGTCGCATATGTCCTTAGGCAGGTTGATGTATCTGTTCTGCGTCTGCAAGTGAAAACACCTGCACCAGAGCCAGAAGGTGTTTTTGATCCATCTGTGAACTATCAACTATCTGCTCTTGAAATTTCCTTCTACCGAAAGAACTATTTCATATTACGCAGTAACTTTTCAGGATGAATTTTTTAGTTTTCAGGTTTCAAAACCGCCGGTCTGGCAAGGCTGTAAACTGTTAAATATCTCTGTGGTCTGAAGTGTAATTTATTCAGTGAAAGGTTTTCAAATCACGAATGTGGATCGTTTAACAACTGAGGAAATAAAAAAAATAGTTAAAGCCTACTATAAACGTGGCGATTCAAACGTGGTCACTTTTGAAGCATTACGAGGTGGTTATGGCCGTCATAATCGAACTTCTGGGCAAGGAATTGGCAAGATTAAAGGCGTTTTCCGGCTGCGCTCATGTATTCAAAACGTATTCGTCTGTGATTCAAATGCATTAATTCTAGGATTGAAACGATGACGTCACATCAACTATGATTGGAAACGTATTCATGATATATAATGGAATTGGCCGATACTTGATGAAAATCCATAACTAACGTATTCAAAAAACACTTTAATGTGAGATTTTCACTAAACAATTTTGTAACAACGCAACACGTGTTTCGCCATACAATGGCTTCTTCGGACATGTCTTTACTTACTATATTCTACATATTCAATGCTTAGTATTATTGGTTTTAAGTTGATGAATTCTTCTGAATGCCTTGAATTTGTGTTTTTTCAAAATCTTCCTAACGTTATTGCTTGGTAGGCCGGTTGATATTTTCAAATTTCGCGTTGACATTTTGGGATTATTTTCAACAGCATCATAAAATTTGACTCCCAGACACAGCCATCAGTTATCTATCTAGTTTGAACTCAATTGCTTTTTTTTTCTTCGTTTTCCCAGATGTTTTGTGTAGGCCCAAGAAATGTAAAAAATATGTTATTGAATGTGATACCAAAGTAATTGCCAATAGGTTTCATCTTGGCACCCTCCATGGTCGGTTAAATAGGTAATTTCTTTAACGTTTTCAGCACTATATACCTTTCCATTGTTTTCCGAACTCCCCTCTCATACAGTGGTTATTCTGCTCGAAAAAAACATTGTAACTGATTGAGTTGAATAAACAGCATTTGACATAAAAATAAAACACATATCAAGCAGTGCCGGATCAGCCACGCAGCAAGAGTATATAGCAAATGCTACGGGCCCCGCGGTCCAACACCTGTCTGACCGTAAAAAAATATTAATTTAGATAGGAGTGTAAAAATATTTTGTTAGGCTATGCTTCACTCCCACCTGAAAATCGAAAACTAGATTTTGTCACGTTAAATCCCATCTGACATTTATCATTTATATTTATATGGCATAAAATATATTTATTAGATGTGAAATTGATTAATTAAAAGATTTGATACGTTTTCGAATCCATCAATTAACGTTCATAAGTAATTTTACTTACTGTCTTAATGTTTATGGTGTTAGATTACTACAACTCTCGATAAATTTTTTTTCGTAATACTCTTGAGCAGATCCCTTTTGAAAATTGCGTTT
>NW_019291048.1:0-86552 GCF_000500325.1 Leptinotarsa decemlineata
ATTGATTCAATTATACCACTCATTGTTTATTTGTTATTCAGTTGACTACAGAAAATGCAGTTGATTATTCATTAACCATGAAGACTCTAATAATACCCACCTTCAGTTTTCACTCAACCAAAAAATGTCCAACTAATAGAAATACCAACAAGTTTTTCCAATCAAATAGTTAAATCAATTTTCATATAAATGAAAAATTCTCATTAGCCAATTTGATTTTTTTTTGTTATCAATAAAATTTTTATGTTTAATTGTGACACAACTAGAAATACAAATCAATTCAAAGGACTAAGATTATGAAAAAAAAGAAACAAGACAAAAAAATATAAAGGTGCTGCTTCGTTCCCTCCTGTTCATAAAAGAGGACATATGCCTCATTGCTCACAAGTGATTTTGGCGAAATTGGGAACACGTGTGAATCGTTGTATTCATGCCATGTGCCACTATATGGGTGTCTGCAATATGCTGTGTAATGTCCGTTGTAAGTAGTCCCACTGTGATTTGAAAGTGCATATAGATTATAATGACAAGGAGCCACATTCTCTGCTGCATAACTGCTCATATCTAATCCATCTGAAGAAAAGTCAATGGAAACATTCAATTTGCCACTNTTCATTCTGTTTCCTTATTTTTCCATTGGCATTCAAACGATCCAAATTCGGTAACATTTTGCTTCCATAACTTGAACATAGTTCGATGTGGTTGTTGTCTTTCTGGAAACAAGTTCAAATACATTTCTGATGTCCTAACACTGTTTCTATCGTATTTGTAATAAATTTGTATCATTTCTCTTTTTTCTTCATTCGTGAAAGCCATTTTTCGCCAAAAATTTAATGATTTGTACAACAACAAAATGTCATGGAGTTTAACAAACGGAAAGTCAAATTCAGAAACATCAAAGTCAACGCCTATTACGGTAAGAATTAAATTTTTTCAATATCTCAAATTTCTCGAAAAAAATGATAACTTATGATACATCGTTGAAACTGTAATATCTGATTATATTCAGAAAAAATCCAATGTGGAGCTCATAAGGAAAAATAAACTTGATGATGGTGGCCGGAAGACGAATCGTCGCATAGCAAATCTGAAACACCATTTTGTAGCAGGAAAAAAGTGGCAATGTGGAAGTGTAATTTATTTTCGAATCCTTCGAAAAATAAAGCCAGAAAAAATAGAAACCATTTTCCGAAATTCCTGTTTTTTCCGGATATCTCCGGATATACTTGGAACTTCAAAACTTTCTCAACGGCATATTATTAGTCAGGTAAATACGCAACTTTGTCTCAATTCAACCATCTCCGTATCTCTCATAGTTTCCGAGATCTCAATGGCGAGGATCGAATTTGAAACACCCTGTATAAACGATTTTCCTGGAGATGTGATATGTATCCGAATAGTTCAACTATGCAAAATGGAAAATTTCAAAAAATAAACAGTTTGGATTTTCTTCTTCTGACACACAATGAATCCCAAAGATACATACAATTTTCAAGGGACCACTTTTTTCATTTTTTCAAGACCTACCCATACATGGTCCACCACGTAACAGAATGGAGATACAATTCGGCCCTGTAATGAGAGTCTTTAGAATATCCTTCTCAGGTGAAATGTCACCCGTAGAGGTAACAGCTTCAGGTGCATATATCCGTACCAAAAAAATCTATGAATATCAACCCACTCAGTTTCTCTTGTAGATTCGAAATACCAAACGTCCTCCCATAGTAGCAAACCTTGTCACGATAAAACGAGGCTCAACTATGACGGACCATATCGTGACCTCTTTGAGTACTGAGAAATAATCAAATAATCCAACCCTGAGTCTACAAAGAAAATGCTCAAACTTTAGAATTTCTATTCCTGTAACATCGGATCAAGATCAAGAGCTATTCAGTTCTCTAACCCTCGATCCTGTTAACAAACCTAGTGCAGCCAGAAATCGATTCATCCCCTTCTCAAGAGCAATATATCTCATGAATATGTCTTATGCCAAATTCTTGAGTAGCGAAGGCAGAATCTGAATCAGCAGAGGAAACGAAATTCCCCTCAGCAGTCAGCAAATGATTATGCTCAAAGGATAACCTCAGGGCTAGTACATTATCCCGAGGTGAGTTAAAGGGCACGACAAGAGTGAAAGTAATCGTATTGCCGACTCTTCAGCCAAGGAAGCGGCTGGACCAAGTGGCACATACGGCCTGATAACTACGACAATTGCGGAACTAGACAAATGTTACACAAAGGATGTAATCTTGATAGGATCACCTAGGGAGACCCTGGGAAGAAATATCTAACGATGACCAGAAAAAAACTACGCTCAACAGTAGGATTTCTGACTGGCCACTGTCAACTAAGGAAATACCCCCATACTATGGGGCTCTATGCAGAATGTGTGAACAGGAAGATGAGACTGTCAGGCATGTCCTATGCTAGTGCCCGAAGTTATCGTCAATAAGAGAGTGTGTGTTCGGCGAGTCTTGCCGATATAAAGGAGATGTCTCCCAATGACCTGTCCACCTTCCTGGAAAGGACAGGTTGGACGATGACCTAGGAAAGTGGTATTCTCACCATTTGAACATCCAACAACCCCAGTAACTATTTTGGTTGGTTTTACCTGCAACTGCGGCAGTCATCTTCAGTGGCATAGTTGAAGTACTCAACTGAAACTTTCAGCTGACACGTCAAGAAGAGTACTTCAACCATGCCACTGAAGATACCCACTTACTCAATATATCACAGTCCAAAAAAAATCCGATGAACTTTGAAAAGAGTTGTGAATGGGTAATTTTGATGTATTTGGAGTTGCCTTAGCCTGATAGGTCTCCTGACCCCAAAACATTGAATTGTTTCTGAGGGTAACACTGAAGGCATACATATGAAAGAAATTCAAAAATGTTGACCATTTGGAAAGAAATTCAGGTCCACTCACAACGTATCAAGGAGAGCAATCAAAAAGTTTTCCACGGCTACTGGTATGTGAAGAGGTTGAGCATGAGAGCAAGCATGAAGTCTATTATGTATCAACTCAATACCTGATTTGAAAAGTCAATGATTTCATCTTCATCGCTGTTCAATTCTGTCACAAAAATGTACGTAAGCATTTTGGCAATTAGAAACAAAAATTATCAGGTTGAACATTCACAAACGCGATTGTGATGAATTCGTAGGAAACTAGATTCAGAATGAATCGAAAAACTCATTTTGGTTCATTCAAAGAGAAAATCAAAAAAAGTGTAACGAAAGTAAGTGGGAATAATTTATAGGTAGAAATCCGTGAAATAATGTTCGTGTGAATGTAAATCTGAAGTCTAAACGATAAAAAATCTAATTTTCATGTTTTCAGAAATAGAAAGAAAAACTATTGCAACTATTTGTAATTCTTGATCCTATATGTGTGATAGAAAATTTTTCTTTAATTTTTTGTGACTCATCCTGATTGAAATTATTATTTTCATAGAGTGGAATTTTTATGAAATGAAATGGTTCAATTGAGATATAATTATGTTTTCCTTTCACACCAGACAAGCTAATTTGGAGCATAGTCATCTATATTTATAATTCGTTTATGATTATATAGTGATGGTACTGTGCTTTCAAAATCATCACATTGTATAACGATTTCTCGCTTTGATATCATCTTGACATTAATACAAAGAAAACAGAAACGAATTGCAATTTCTCCAAGTTGCGTCGCATCACAATATGTTGTATTGTTCAAAGCCTTCAATGACATGTTACATGAGGCTTATTGCTCTTGTGGTTTTTATTGAGAGAGTCTTTTGTACATTTTAACGTTCAATAATAACACGTCGTTGTCGGCACTTATATATTGAACGTTCCAGGTGTTAAACCTTCAGTTTCCAATTTTATTTATCTTCATGTTTCTCCATAGTAATCCCCATACACATCAATGCATATTGAGAATGTTATATTGTTGACATTAATATTGGCCAGCGAACTGCCCTAGTTTCGTACGACTAGCACCATCTTATTTCATGAAAACGTTGATGAATTATACACATTGATCATTATCTTCAAACATTCTGTATGAAAATTTTTTCGGTAGTTTTTGAGTTTATAGCATTCAGACAGATAGATAGAGATGGCAGGTAACTTTGTTTATTCAGATTTTAATTGACCAACGAAATAGTCTACAATCTTGGAGTTGTTCATATTCAAATATCTCTGCCAGGACTCTTGTGCTTTTACGTTATCGCTCAATTTTTCGCCAATCTCAGTAAAGATTGGTGCAGGTTTCTCAGTAATTTTGTTGAGGTCCTCTTGTAAACCTTCTAAAAGATATCGAAGGAATTCGTGGGCGTCTTGATGGGCAGAACCCATGTATCGAGGGGCAAGTCTTTGAATCTGATTTTTGAAGTAGACTGTGTTAATTACTCTATCAGATGAATCTTCTGACCATAATTTCTTGATAACTTCTACGAACAATTTGATTAAAACACCTTTCATACCAGAAATACTAGTATTAATATCTTCCATGTATGCATCCTTTTTTAGGTATTCCAGCAACCATCCCGTGTTTGATAAACATTGGATTATACTGTTCATGAAACAGGTGTTTTCAAGATTTTTCAAACCATTGAACCCAAGAGTTTTGATTAATTTGTTATCGCCGATAATAGAAAAATAAACTGTGGTTTGCATTTATTCGATTGAACTGATTGAAATTGACAAAAGTATTTCTATGACTAACTATTGAAAATAGAGTCGAATATATGACCGTAAGTAGGCATTATGTGGTCGTAATTGAGCAGAAATTTGTAGTGTTACTATAAACTCAAATAGTCAACGACGAACAAGATCGCGAAGCTGAGGCTTTTGCAATAGGCAGCGGACTTATTCAGATTATAAATGAGCCCACTAGGATACCTGACCATGATGGAGAATATGCTAGTCTTCTGGACCTATACCTAACAACAAATCCAGAAATTTACATAGTCACCGTGAGGTCTCCATTGGGATCTTCTGATCACAAACTCATTTCAGTGTTGAGTGAATTTCCGATAGATGTTGAAGAACAATCAAAGTCGCGCAAAGTTTGACATTACAGATCAACTGAAGGGGTGAAGTCTTCCATGGATGCACGACCTTCTAACAGCAAACCTTGGTTAAACAAAAATTGCGAGCAACCTGTCGCCTTCAAAAATCTTGCCTACCGGCAGTGAGGTAAAAATCCTAGTGCCGAAAACCGAACTAGGTTAGTTAATTCTCGCAACAGTAACAAACTCAGGATAAATGAAAACAAGGAACTTCACCACAAGAGAATTAGGGATAAACTGCTTGCCAATCCTAACGGGTCTAGATCCTCCTGGTGACTAGATGAAGCTATTAATCAGAACTTTGCAAAATCCACAAATTCACCACTAACCCAACCTGATGGTTCACTTGAAACAACAGCCATAGAAAAAGCAAATCTACTAGCTGAACAATTTGCGTTCCACTTCACAGTCGATTTTCAGGAAAAAGCACCACCCACTATTTCCACACTAGAATCTACGATGCCGGAAATTACTTTTTGACAGCGTCCAGTCACGCGAATTTCAAAACATCTTAACATCAACAAGGCGTCTGGCCCTGATGAAGTGCCATCGTACTTAAAAAGTCCACAAATGAATTTGCACCAGTATTTCACAGACTTTCCGACCTGTCTTATAAAAAAGGGGTTTTTCTTTCTTCTCGGGAGGTTGCTCGCGTTCAGCCAATTCACAGAAAGGAAAAGAAAAATATTCCAAATAACTATAGACCAGTCGCTCTGCTATCAGTGATATCAAAAATCATAGAAAAATCGTAAACCACCATATCCTCAAATATTTGGAATGCTTCAACATCTTGAGCGATCATCAATATGACTTTCAAAAACTAAGATCAACAGGCGACCTTCTATCGAAGGTCACCGATATTTGGAATAATGCAATCGAGAAACATGGAGAACCAAGAGCTATTGCGCTTGATATTTTTAAGGCTTCTGACCGTGTGTGGCATTAAGGATTTGGTGGTCAAACTTCGATGCTATGGCTTGTCTGATCATTTTTGTGTATGGCTCTTCAGCTTTCTGATAGAACGTTCTCTTTAAGTGGGCGTCGATGAATATCTCTGGAATACTTTCACCATCACCGCTGGTATTCCCCAGGGATCCACATTTTATCCAACCTTCTTTTTATTGTATATCAAAGATTTTTTGGAAAAAACCAAGAATGCAGTATATTTCTCTGTTGACGACAGCACACTTACCTCGTCATTCCATTTGGATTCCAGGACATCGCCTACGGAGGCACATCTTGCATATCTCAATGAGAATCTAGAAGTGATTTCGAATTGGGGTGAGAGTAATCAGGTTCAATTTGATGCCACAAAAATCCAGACATCGGTTTTTCCATAAAACTCGATAAATTTGTTGGGGGTTGAAATGAACACCAATATGTCTTGGCACAATTATGTAGATGGAATTGCATAGGCTGCTTCTCAAAATCGTGGAACACTGTTCCGAACCAGAAAACTGTACACACCTCAGCAACTTTTGATGCTTTAAAAAGCTCAGATCAGACCTTCTTTGGAGTATTGTTTTCATATATGTATGCCCCCAACAATACACTGAAGTAGCTGGAGTCCATCCCGAAAAGAGCCATCGTGCAACTTTGATAGCCTGGAACATCGAAGAAAGGTTAGAGATCTATCTGTCTATTATAGAGAGTTTCACGGGAGGTATTTAAGTGACTGGGTACATTTGATTCCACCAAGAGCGACACATATCAGAAATACGAGACGGACTGTTGCTGCCCACCGATTTGAGGTTCAACTAAGCACACCTCGAACTTCACTGTTTAAGAACTGTTTCATCTGGAGAACTGCATTTATGTTGAATACACTTCCTGAGAACGTTTATCCTAATGAATTCAATCTCCATCGATTCAAATCCAATGAGAATCGCTACTTTCGCAGAGTCACTGTAGTACTTGTGTTTTGATCTTAAAAAAGAAAAAAGAGCTCAAATTGAAAGGAATATATTTTCAGGAGGGATTAGTTTTTGGGAAAGATACTTTTCGGCATTTATTTCTCCATTCATCCCAAAAATTCATCTCACCTGGAAATATCAATTCAAACTAGATTTCTATAGCTGGGATTGAATTGAATGTGCGTAAGAATGTTTTTATGTCCCGTTATCGTGACAGGAGCGGATTCATCTCTTTCGTGACATGAAGTTGTTATGTTATGAATGGAATGAGTGCTTCATCTTAAAATATTATCCAGAAAGATGCGAATGAGACACTTGTCTCATCCATGTCGGCCATTGAGTATGAGTGGAATTGTATATCGTAACTCTTCCATATAGTATACTAGCATCCACCCTAGCTCCGCACGAGTGCAATGCTCATTCACCCACCGAAAATTCAAGGGCAAGGAGAAACAGTGTTGAAAAGATAATTTTGTTTTATGAATGCGCCTTTTTTCCCCGCGGCTTGCGCCTCAGTTGGAATATTTAAAAATCCTTCCATATTGCACATCTAACTCTATTTCATGAACGTGCCTTATTTCTTTGTGGCTGCGTCCCAGAAAGAATATTTGAAGATCCTTTCTCATTACACATTTACAACATAAAACGTCTACATGAGAAAAATCAGCGTCAGAAAATATAGCGGTACTGAGAAATAGTAATGAAAAGGTGATTTTCATATGCAAACGCGCCCTTTTAATCCCCAGTGAGGGAGCGTAATATCTATAATATAAAAAGAACCCACATACAAAATTTCAGCCCACAAAAATATGGCAGTACGGAGAAAAAATGATAAAAAGCAATTTCCATATGAAAACGCGCTCCTTTCACCCCCACAGGGGATCCCCAGTTGTATTATTCAAAAATGCTTTCTCAGTGCGCATTTAAGACCTGAGAAGTACCAAATTTCAGCTTCCTAGCACTTACCATTACGTAGAAACAGAGATGAATAAGTGAGTATTAAGTAAGTGACTTTCGCATTCATGAGTATAGAAGAAGAAGATATAGAAGATTTTGTAGCGTTCCTATGAATGATATCTGATTCAATGCCATAACGAAGGTTTGGTCAACGATGAAAAAAACGAATCCAATGTTCGTATGGAAGTAGTTGTTCCTAAAGTGTTTTTTGTGTAATCCAATGTAGTTACTTCCGAAGGGCTTGTTGTATCTGTTGTATCCAGTTTGTATCTGGATACGACAGAGTTTCTTCTGAACTTTACTGCTTTCTCTCTTCTTTTGGAAGTTTATCGTGTATGAATATGGAGAAGTGATGGCCAAAAAGCTTCAATTAGTTTTATGTTACACCAATTTGTTATCTGCTTTCTGTACGTTGGACTTGAGTGTGATGGGTTCAATTCCCATCAACGATAATTATTACTTGGTAACAAGACAGCGATCAAAGTTAGGTGATTGTTATAAGTATCTCCGCCTCTGTTTGCAGGTGAATATTCAGTAAATTTGTTTGCAAGTTGCCCAATAATAATTCACTTCAATCCCTGTCGAGTACTTACTTTCCAGCTTGATAGCTGAAAGGTAGGATGCAATTTTCAATTCATTATATCTCTGAAATCACTGTAATCCCCTGTTACTGAAGATGATGTTACGAAAAGTTCGTATCGCAATTTATTAAATTTTTGTCAGTTTTGTCAACATTTTTCGTGCATTCACTTATGAGTCTAAGAAGACTTTTCTCAGACAACAACTTAGATAATACTATAATAATCTTGAATTCTATTCGACACTGAGAGTTTTTTAGTTTTTTCAGGTATGTAGAATTTTTTTAGGTCTAGATTATGTATGGAATATTTTGAAGAAATCGAATTGACTGAATTTTGGTAGCTTAATTCATGTAGGTTAAGTTCTTCAATTTTTGTCACAAATGCAATTGTGGATACACTGTAGAGGAAAAGGCTTACCATGGCCTAAGTTGTATATTTAGTTCTGGCAGATTTTCAAGACATCATTCCATTAATGATCTTATAAATAGAGCTCTAGCCACCGCAGAGGTTCCTACAGTTCTTGAACCCCTTGGTGTTATTTGAGATGATGGAAAGCTTCCAGACAGAATGAGTCTATCTTTGGAAATTTGGGATACCTCTGGTTTGGGACTTCACCTGCGTAGATACAGTTACAGTGTTGGGAAAATGCACAAAGTCTCTATCAATCCATAAGTTGCCCTATATTTTAGTCATTCAGTTTAATAGATTCTCTCTAACAGAAAGATTCGAAGCCAAGTTGAATATTGCCATCGAATTTCCTCCAGATGAATTAGATATGAACAATCATGCAGGAGACAATGCGACTCCTAGTCGTTATACTCTCTATGCACTTTCGAATCACAGTGGATTTACTTACAGCGGACATTTTTTTTGGGACTTGTATTTATTGTTTATTGTGTAGAAATTATAAAGCATTCTGCAGACATCCCTTTACTGGCACGTGGTATGAATACGATGATTCAAACGTGTCACCAATTTCACCAAAATCGCTTGTGAGTGGAGATGCATACATCCTCTTTTATGAAAAGGAGGAAACGATTTTGCACCTTTGAGCGTTTTGAAAAGTTATTTTCGAACTGTTGAATTTAATGTTATAATGAATTAAATCGACCAGTATGATAAAATGCACAGAATCGGCGATCAAAAGCAGTAACTGGAAAATTCCGAATTGTAGGTTGAAAAAACCTCAAGAAATTAAATTTGTTCACTACCCATATTGTAGCAGCAATAGTTAGTTATCTTTCTCAGATAACTAATTTCGAGAAAAACGGACCACTTTTCCAATCGGCCTACAAATTCCCGTCTCTCCGAACAAATTTTACGACTTTCCAAACACACTGTCGAAATTTATCGATATGGCCCGTCCCGAATGGGTAGCACTTTATCAAACAGAAAATTGTAATTAACATATCAGAGTAATAGACCCGGATCCGTTTACAACGGGGTTGAGAGCCTATTATTGTTATGGCAGTGAAATAAAAGACATCATGGTCGGTAGATGGATTTCTTAATTGTGATCGGTTCTCTTGTCCGCTCGTGTTAATTAGGGATAAATCGATTGGCTATCGACGTGATGCGTGAGAAAGTTTCGTGAAATTCCGAAACATTCGTTAGAGTTATCTGTTGGAGGGTGTCAAAGGACGTGGAATTGATCGTCTGGGAGATGTTCATTAATTTCTTGAGTGACGGAGATAGGTGTTGCCCGGTTGGGGGTTGGGATTTTTGTGAGATACGAACGAAAGGGTTCATAAGACTTGTTGGGTGGAATTTCAGACTTAGAACACGAATATGTTTAAATGAGTTTTTGATATACACGAAAATGCATGAAGTTCTGGAACTCATCAATTATTTGATTTGGCTCATTGAGAAAAAATCAAATCTATAGCAGTTCTTCACATACCAACTATTCAAAATTTATATTTTTCATTTTCACAGATCTGGTATTTCTCTGAAGAGTCTGCAGTCTGCTGACCCCCATTTAAAGTAATCATGATCATTTTCATTCTTGTCATTATTAGGTTCACAAACGGATGACTAGTGCTCTTCTTGTTTTGTTCAGTCATAGAGCTGTTTTTCATAGAGATTAACATAGAGTGAGAACTGAGGGACAGACAGAGATGTTTTTTTAGTCATACTTAGAATCGGTTTGATATCTGAAGGGACTAATGAAACAGCTAGTAGCATTGCCTGAACTTTGAACTGATACCGATTCTATTTGTCAAAGATGAAATTTTCAAAGGGTCTTCTCTGTGCCTGGCTTCAGACAGCGAACATATAGTAGTGAAATTACCTCCCTTTCTTTGGAAGATTCACACATTTTTTGTATCAAGATGCAGTAATAGAAAGCCAAAAACTTTTTTTGAAGACTCAATCATATTTGTTCATTCGGTAAATAATTAGAATTCTCAAATCTATTAATTTCTAAGCACCCCAAAAGGACCGATTTCAAACCTTTCTCTTCCAAATGTAATACTTCATAGTTGTGGTTGCACTAATGCCCCTCTGACAAAATGTGATCTGCAAATTGGGAATTGGTCTTCACAATCAATAAACCACTCCAAAGTTCTTTCATTATTTGGGAAAATATTCTCACCGTTTGGTCAATATAAAATTTCATCTCAATTTCAAATAGATTGGAGTCTGGCTCCTTTACCTTTACGACTGACGCTATCAGAAGGATAAATGGGCCATAACTGATCATGAAATGGCAGCATCAATGTCCTCAGACAATCAGTACCACCCTTCACGGTGAAACCCCTGCCTGTCTGGGGTGTTATGGATGAAAAGATTGTTCATCTGTTAACAGGGGACATGAGGGCCTCATTCGACAGAGTGTCTGGGACTTCTATATCGGGAGGGATCGTCTACAGCATAATCTATAGCTTCCCTAACTAACGGATTATCGTGGGTTTCTGCGCAATCAAAGACTTGCCGATTCCTCGATTGAATGGACTGCTGAATGGAAGATTCACAATCATCCGTATCAACTTGTTTTGCAATATCTCCAGAATGGAGATATTAGACGAAGCCGCTTGTCCCCAGACGCCTGGAGCATACATGATGACAGGTTTGAACATCGTTTTATAGATCGTAATTTTGTTCTTCAGGCTCAGTTTGGATCGTCTATTAATCAGAGGGTACAGACTTTGGATCTGACTCTCGATCTTTGCCTTCACGGTTATGATGTGCGGGTTTCAAGTGAGCCTACGGTCTATTAGAAGACCAAGGTACTTCACCCGCGCTTGCCAATCAATCTCCCTTCCAGAGATCCTCACTTTCCTAGCCGGAGAAAATATCGTTTTTTCCATGATTATCGTCTGAGTCTTGTGCGGATTCACTCGGAACTTTCATTCGAGATACCAGCGCTCGAGGGCCCATGGAAGACTAGAGAAGAGCCGCGTCATCGGCATAGAGGGATTTCTTCACACCCACAGACCTCGGAAGGTCACTGGTGTAAAGAGAGTACAGCGTGGGAGACAGCACAGCCCTCTGTGGCACTCCAGCGAGGATCTCTCAGTCGTCAGACAGAGAGCCCTCTACTCTAACCAGGCCCCAAGGCAGGTCGAACGCGACTAGTTTATGCAGAAAGCCTTCGTGCCATACACGGTCGCAGACCTTCGAAAGGTCTAGTAAAACGATATGAACTTTGAGATTTTGATTGAGCTACGCGATGGTGGTTTTGACCAGTCTCATTGCCTGTAGCTCAGTAGAGTGAGTTTTGTGCAAGAATCACAAGTCATCTTATATACTCCTGATCTATTGGACACTGAAGATTTGTCTATATTGATTTCAATTAATTTTCTCGATTTATTATTTGTCAGGTAAGTCACGTCCAAGTCTGTCGTTTTCAAAAAAACGGGCCTTGTTATTGGTGGGTTCACCAATGTATATTATAGTGGGATAGACCCAACAAATGGATTGTTTCTGCAGTTTTATGGAAAGAATGGATTCAACAATATCTACCTTGTAATCGTTATTGTCAGCGATTTGCTTGATACAATTCAGTTTTTTCCGATAATTACTTTCTAACCGTGGAACACTCAATAGTCTGTGAAGCATACTATTGAAAGTTATTGCTTCATATAGATAGGAATGTATCGACAAATTATGTATGAGATTGTCCGTATGAGATGGTTTGTGGAACACTGCAAAATCATACTTACTATTATTTTTAGTGATAGTTACGTCTAGAAAGTTCTTTGAAGTATTTATCTCCCTTTCAATGGTGATTCAATTGATTGTTAAACGGAAACAACAAATTCAACAAACTTGCCTACCTGTACATTATGAATTTCATTTTCAAGATTATACTTAGAAATTTCAATCAAGTTTCCCACTTTTAGCCCTTCACTACATGAATAAAACGTTTTATTGAATTGAAAATTATTTCAAGACAGACAAATGGTAAGTAAGTCTAAAATTTTCTGCTCAACCACAGAATTAAGAATCGCTTAACCAGCTCAGTTGTTTCAATTGGTGGAATATTGGTAAGTGAGTTTTGGACACCAAACGATATAAATTATGCGTTATCAGGAACAATTACTTTTCAATGTCATTCGCGAACAAACGACACCACTGATCTAATTGTCAAATTCGTTTTAGATAATTCACTTAGGAAATAGCGTTTGGGTGGTTATGGGTTCATGATAATCGCTTTGCACTTCAATTTCTAACTAGCTCTATTGACTGACGATTTCCTTCGAATATCTATGGTACGATATATTTCGTTTTCAAACAAGTTGAATGGTAGCCATTTGAAACATTGTTGTGTGACGACACGTGCATATTTTTTAATTTTTTAGGTTTAGTTTCAAATTTCGGTCAGTAAGTCAGAACTTATGTGTTTCCACAAATTCGTGAATTGTTATTCATAAAATGGAAGTGCAAAATATCAAATAGATTGATGAATTTCATGATACGTTGTTATGTTTTTTATTGTTTGAAAGATTATTCACTGAGATAATTGAATGAAAAAGGAACAGTTCAAAATAATAACGTTTTTGTATCTCGCTAAAAATTTTCGAAATCATGATACGTTGGACATAATTATCTCCTCAATTTTCGATATAGAAAATGGAAGTTAATCACTTACTGCTTCTTCATCAGTATGTCAATATCAATTTCTAGATGAATAGGTACCTATTTATCTTTAACAACACCAAGATGCATGGAAACCCCAACTTTGTTCGAATGTTGATAGATGAAATCGTTTCCGAACGTAAATATTGGTATGTGCTTTGCGCCTCTGTGAATGGAATACGTAAGTACGTTGTATCTCTTTACTTCATCAAGAATCAAGAGTTTTCGTCTAAATATTTCACCTAGGGAGAGGTCCAAGTTCAATCTCCCAATTATTGATCTACTTATAACAAAAACAACGCAATTGCAACTTTTCTTGATCACACAAGTCGCATCAGTCATACATTGCGGGAACTTGCATTTACTTTATCATGCTTTGGTTTCGATTTCGCGATCAATCGAAATAATAATTTGAGTTTTATAGTGTGAAGTGCAATTATGATGTGCGTGAAATTTTCAAAGTAACACATATTTTATTTGATGAAGATTATTATTGTATCCATTATATGTGACCCCGCATTACATGTGACAAAATGGAGCTATCCTCAAAAGATAGACATATATTATTGCGGACTCTTATGAAGACCTATAAAAACGAAGAAGATGTAGAGAATTGTTCCGTCTTATCTCAATGGGATGTGGTAGCCTTTCCGATGGAAGTTTCCTGGCTTTACACAAGTAGCACCGCCACCACGACGTCGCACGGATAACGTTGTCCAATGTCAACCAATTCACACGAAATATTTATCAATTATATACATAAACATTTCTCTTGAAACACTCCGTTCATTGCTGTTAATCCGTTCTTAAGTTTTTGAGTTCATCCAGTTCAGACAGATAGACAAACAGAAAGATGTGGCGTGTAAACTTCCTTTTGTTAATGATAGTGATGCGTGTGTTTGCAAGGTGGTGGGTGATTATGAACCTGTAAATCAAACTTGAAAGTTTCCCTCCTATCAAAAGGCGTAATTGCTTCATATTTGGCAACAGACTCTGTTTCCATTACTGATCCTTAACAACAGAAAACTTGCAAAATTTTTAGAAAAAAATGCCCATTTTCGTTATGAAATAATTTTCTGAAAAACTTGCTGAATTTTTAGAAAAAAATGCCTATTATCGTTATGAAATATTTTTCCGGTTTTTCCTACAAAAAATCAAAAATTATTTACCTGTATTATTTTCCATTGGAAATATCTTCTATTCTTGACCAAATTGAAACAAATAGTCGTCTCACCTGAAAAAAAGCAATCATCTTCAGTAAAATATTTCTGAAAACTTTCTTAGGAAAATATAAAAGAAAAGTCAGTCGCCTTTACTGTCGCATAAGAAGGGAGAAACAGGTTGGATCAGGTATTGCATTCGAAGTCAAGGAAAATCTCAATTTTTTTCTGTTCAAGCTTTCGAGACTTCAATTAGATATTCTTCAGGAGCTCTACAGTATAATTTAATGCAGAGTGCTACAGACTGTTAGTTGACACTGGAAGTCACAACATTCTGGAAATGACCTCTGACTTTATCCCTGTCAACTGTCAACAACTGTCAACTACGAACTGCCTTATAAAGTACTGTTCCCGAGTAGAGAGGACTGGATCCTCCGGGAGAAGGAAATATTATGAGCAGATAGTTGTTGGTTCACAGATGGATCAAAAATACCTTCCAGTTCCGGTGCAGATGTTTTCAATCTCAGACCCAGAACAGAGATATCTACCTGCCTAGGAACCTACGTGACTGTATTTCAAGCGGGAAATCACGCTCTTAAATTGTGTACGGAGAGACTGGAAGAATTCAACATCATGCAAGTCAATGNACCTGGAAGGCAATGATTCTGCAGACTCCCTTGCAAAGGAGGGTGCTGCAAGCAGTTTCATCGGACGAGAACCTGTCATTGACATCGCTTTAGGCTTTGCCAAACAAATATTGAACAGCTGAATGGCAAGAAGATTTATGGAGTGCTGGCAGAATCTTTCAGGATTGGCACACTCCAAGGCGTTTATTCACCCTTCGAATCTTGATGCTAAACAGTTGGTTGACTACAGTAGGAATGAATTACGATGTCTAACATGATGATTCAAATGACAGGTCACTGTCATTTGAATCATCATATGCAAAGACTCGGACTGTTGGAAGACAGTGTGTATCGCCTCCATTTAGAAAATGATGAAACAGCAGAGCACATACTTTGTGCCTGCCCCGCTGGGGACCGAATCAAGTTTTCAGAGTTCGGCAGAGCCGTACTTTCACCATCTGACGTGAAAGAGCACTCACCATACAAACTAATCGGCTTCGTTAAGAAGCTGGGTTCATTTGGTCGAGTGTGAATAGGTGTGAGCCACAATAAACCCTTGCGGATTGCGATAGAGGATCGAATAGACCCACTCACGTAACAGTATGAGAAATGAAAATTACAACAAGTAGAATTGATATTCACGAATGATTGTGTGTGTGAAGTCAGCAAATCAATTATGCTCCCCTTGAAACATAACTGGAATGAAATGAAATCTCTCATAAGATTTGAACACATGGAGAAGAATGTACATTGTTGAAAAAGTGGATGAGTTATATGAAAACAGATAAATTGCCTCGAAATTTTCAAAACCATTTTAATAACTTTTATGGAGGACTCAACTGTCAACTCAACTGCCAACTCAACTGTCAACTTTCCTGTCAGAAATGTAAACATGTAATCCTAATTATAAGAAGTGTGAATAACCTATAAAAACATTACTTAAGAATTTCCCAAAATTGACAGATCCTCCACCTGAGTTCAGCACTGTAATTATAATTGTAATCATAATAGTAATTGCAATTATAACCATCACAAAAATATTATTATTTTGTGAGAATAATGAAAATATTTTTTGCCATGAAGAGAACAAAAACTTATTGGGGTAGTTGATAAATTTAAAAAAGGTACACCGAATAACGGTGAATTGATTGAATGAATATCTGTTGAATTTGCATTAAAAATTGATATTCAATTATGTAACAGAGGAGTTGTGAGAAATTTTTTTCTTCCCATCTGAGTGGCACAACCCTCTTTCACATAATCGAATAAAAATTTTCAATGTGAATTTGACACATATTCATCATAATGTTTACATCTCATCATATTATAGAGTTCCTGAATTTTTTATAAGGGTTATTTCCTCTTAAACGTTAATTACCCTGGGTGATTGATAAAATTAACTCTGTACAAAAAATTTACACATGGCTCCCAGCCAAACACAATGAACATTTAATGGTTATTCAATATATCTATCTAAAAGTGAGGGACCGATGTTCCCCATACCCCCTCATTTGTCTCCACTAGAAATTGTTATTAACATAAATAAATAGTCAACAATTGAAATAGGCGGAGCTTTATTATATTTTTAAAGTATGTTCACTATCAATTTGTAAAATTTACATAACACCTTAGACAATGAATCACCACGAAACCATCCCTGATATGAATAACACCCAAAATCGAACAAGTTCTGACGTTACTCCGTATCCATTCCGAATGAATTAGGTCTGAAATATTTATGAGAGTCTCAGTGGACAAAGTTCTTTCCAATTTTGCAAGTTCGTTACCTGAACTCTCAGCGGTATAAGAACGGCCATAAAATCCAATTACTCTATGAGCTGAACACGTGCTCCGCAGATAAGTAGGCTGATCTCGTGGTGCTTTATATTAATGAGTTTATTTTCGTTATGCGAAGGGTAATTAACGAAGTACTCCTACAATGAGATCTCTGTCAGACGGAATATGGGATACGGTATAGGAACATACTAGTTTTCATCTCGATGATTATTTGAAGTATATTCTGATTTGAAGTATAACTCGTTAAAAGTTGAAGTACCTGCTGCTGCAAATTGCTCTCAGGAATCACAGAAATGGCTAAATGAGAATTTGAATAATTTGTATGTTACGATCTGAAAACCATAGTTATTTCATTCCAGCAAATATCAAATAGCCGATTTTATATTTTTTTAAGCTAGTCGATTAACAAAACGATCATTTCGAGTTTCCCCTTCCAAGTAAAAATCCCCAATACGCCACTGGCCAGAAAAAAAGTAAACCATATTTTCGGTATGCTTATGAGTTATATTATCAAAACTATTAAAAACTACATTTATGAAAAAAATATTTTTTCGTTATGGGAAATGAAATCCAAAGGATGAATTCATTCTTTCTTGAAGTTGAAAATGTTTTCAATGATCATCTCGGAATGAATGAAAGCGATAAACTTTCTACAACTGCAATTTATTTCTCTTGATTGAAATATTACTCAATCTTTTCAGTGCAATGAGAAACAACGTTTTGTTCGGTGTGACAAAACGCTCCATTTGAAGATATAACTAATAAATGACTTCCATTACCAGATTGGGCGCAGATTCATCAATAATTAGAAACGTCGAAACTTCAAAGGAGCTGAAAATGATAAGAGTAATCGGGAAATAACTCTCAGACCGAAAGAGATTACAAAAATTGTTTTGCCAAAGAATTCTTGCAATGGAAGGTTGACATTATCAGATTATCAGAATTCTGTTCAATTCAACTTTGCACAAGAATTACATTATTCCACAATGTAGGCAAATTTGAATGAAGAATATTCGATTGAAATCCAGACGAGGAACTGAATTTTCATATTCATTAGTAGGAGAGGGGGTATTTTGAAAACACAATTACTGATAAACGATTGTGAATTCGTTAAAATATATTCAAAATCTGTGACAAGTTCTATTCAATATAGTACAGGTGTAACAAACAAATATGAAAAGTTATATGACTTTTCTAATCCACTTATGCTCATAAAATCCAATATTCCCAAATACCTTAAATACTCAATACTCAACCCAAATTCTCAAGCAACCCGTACATTTCAATTATTCCTTGTATCCCTTATCTTGGGAATTATCCGCTATTATGATCTCTCCTACCTATGCTAATCCAAACCTTTGTTTCTTTGTTTATCCCTCCAAAGCCAATCTGACCCCTTCTCTAAAATACCTACCGCTGTGAAACCTTGCATTTTGTGTAAAATTCAATTCATTACGTTTCAAACCTTGTAACAGTACAGTTAGAATTAAATCTTGTCTTGTCTACAGTACATCTAGCTAGTTATTTTCTCATCCTATCTTTTCACAAGAGTTATTGTAATTCTTGTGTGCATTGAGCATACATACTCACGATAAAACAATCGTGGGTCAAAACAGTCAGTATCAGAGTTATCGAATATTGAAATAATCTTCAGTGAAGAATGTCAGTAAACAAAAATTACATGTTCTACTCATTCTCACGGCGTATCAAACATGAAGATGACGGGGTGTTTTCTAACTACGATACGAAACTTCGAAAGGTGATCCATTGGGTCATTTTGAAAAAAAAAAAACGTTCCAAAGAACATATGTCCGTAGTTGTTTCGTTTCTGAGACACATAGCGTTGAAGGTTAAAAAAAAAACGTATTTATGAAATATCATAAATATCCTCAATATATCTAATATTCTCCAATAGCGGATGGACATACAGAAGAAACACGGATAATTCATCAGGACAATAGATATTCCATGTGCTAAAACATTTAGAACGCTATATGCGAGATCATGTGAAACTGTAAGTTTCAATAGAAATGCAGGTGGTGGAAGATCAGAAACTGTAACAACACCTGAACTAGAAGAAGCTATACTTGATGCGAAGAAGAAGATTATTTAAATAGTATCAGGAAGATTGCACTGCAGCCGGAAGTCAGTCCAAAAACCGTATGAAAAGTTCCGGAAAGGAACTTCCTATACACATATCACATACAACGGGTCCAAGCTCTACCTCTTCGGGATATTCACCCAAGATTAAAGTATTGCAAATAATTTATTTACGGACAAAACCTGAGAATACGGATGAAAAGACGAAGGGGTGTAGTTATAATAACTTGTTTCTGTGGTAAAGGTGAAACTTGGCCCCTTGATGTGAAAAAATAAATATTGTGAAAATATGAAGAGACGACAGATAACAGGATCAGAAATGGCAGAAAAACTAGTGTTGCTCAGGCACAACCATTTCAACTTGAATCATCATGAAATTGAAAAATTGTGATTTCCGAAGTGTTCGTAGTACGGACAGGTAGTTTCAATAATCGCAGTGTTTCATAAAATATCAATGAATTGAAAAAGATATTCGATGATATTTTTTTTGAACTCGAATCTCATGATACAGATTTTTTCAACAGATTTTCCAATTGTCCTGTCGAAACTGTCATATAAAATCTATTCAGTGAATATGTAGTGTGACATACTTGAGATGAAGACACCCCTGTATTTCAGTCATTTCTGAAAACAAAGATTTGATTTTCGGTACAGGCATGGACCTTCATGGGCCGCACTTTTCGTAATACCTACTTAGCCCGAGTGACAGCCTTCAACCCAGGCTACTGCGTTACTGCGACAAGAACAAATTCTCCATATTTTGCTTGGCGGTAATAAACCTGATTTTAATATGTATATATTTATTTTTCACGTGATCTATTCTAATGATTTTTATCTTATACACCATTTTAATGGCTCTGTCATCGCAAAAATGGAAATACTTACCTTTTTTTTTATAAATCGCAGTAAACTTATATTTCCATGTAACACAAATATTATTTTGTGAATGTTAAATATTTTATATGTACTTATTTTAGAATCCTTTTTTCCATTTTAGTGTTCTGATACGAAGAAAGCGTTAAGTCAAATTGTGTTTCGCCACGTACAAACAGCTTCTGCTATTGCTGTGGCTTTTTTAATGTTTATTTGCTGAATATATACTCTTGTTTCTTGTAATTGTTCATATATGTGTGTATGTGTATGCGTATATCACCAAATTAGATATTCATATTTGGAGTTATCTTATCTACTAGTATGACATCAAGCATATACACTATTTTGTACTTTTTTCTTAGTGAATAAACATGATTATTATTATTATTATGAAAAGAGAAATGGAAATTTCTATGTATTTTAACCACTTTTATATGTAACTAACGTTACTGCAGTGTCGTCCTATACGGACATTTTCAAACTTATACAATAAACTTATACAATACTTATACAATAACTTATACAATACTTATACAATAACTTATTGTATAAGTTTGAAAATGTCCGTATAGAATGAAACTGCAGTAGCGTTAGTTACAAATAAAAGTGGTTAAAAAACAGAAATTGTCATTTCTCTTTTCATTATGATTTCCTACCACATAGTAACGGCTACATTCATCAATTTATCATTATTATTATTCATTTCATTTCCAATTTTGGGTTGAAATTTGGTATGTAGATCAAAATCGATTTCCAAGCAACTTTTTCAAATAACGTATTTCGGTATCTCCAACACGAAGCAAAATATCGAAAATTTGCCGTTTTAGAGGGATCATAGTAGGCTGATTGGTTTGAGGCTGTCACTCGGACTAAGTATTGCGAAAAGTGCGGCCAATGAATCCTAGCTCTCAAAATGACAAAAATACAGGGGTGTCTTCATCTTAAGTGTGTCACATTGTATAACTTACGACGAGTAGCAGATGTAATGAAATATAAATATTTGTGGCTCGACTCCACAAATTCAAAGCGAGTGTCAAACTCCATTTGGTATGATTTGAATAATTTCATATGAATAGGTCTATTATTTGAAAATATCTCATATTTTGAGAACTTACATGGTGACTCTGTAAATATATATATATACAGTATAATTTGTAATTTGGTGGTTGGAAATTTGTAGGCAATGAAATTACAATTTCATTCGTACCGTTCGGTACGAATGTAAACGGAATACATTGAATGATGGGTTGATCATTACAATCGTAGCCCTCGTAGAGGGCTCTAACGATTTTCTATCAGCCCTTTCGATTACCCTATAGGAGACGCCATTAGTGATGCATAGATTAAATAGGTGGTTCGGTGCACATAGCCAATAATTAAATTAGGATAAGATCTCGGACCGAAGGTACACTCTGACCTGATATAATTAGTTTGCTTTTAAGGGTTTCCTAGTTGGAATCATCGCCGCTAACTATCTGACAAACACAGACCATCGGAATTTCAACAACGAGGATGCTATGCTGGTGATGGCTGGTGGATTGACGGTTAACTGATGCATGGTTGATTGAATGTTTGTACTTTTGTAATGTGATACTATAAAAATAAACATACGGAAAAATTACAAAAATTTGAGGAAATGTATCCAATTCATATTATAAGGGGCGAGCCATCGAGAAGTACAGCAAGGAGTAACAGCCAGAAAAAACAATTTTCAAATATGCAAAATGACTCATCACAAGGGCATTTGTTAATTTTATTTTCAAACTTATTGATAATAAATGACGATGATGATAAAGCATTTTCAAACTCATGTAACTTCTCTGAACACATTTTGTGACATGTTTTGAAAACCTCAAATTCACGTCCATTTCGATACCTAAATTTTTTGCCACGTTCGTGGGGCATATTTACTGTATCACCAATAACAATATTAATATATCTTTCCACCAAACTACGATTAGTACCAAAAGCAAGTTTGAATTTATTTTGAGGTTATGAGCTTCAGATAAGACGAGCTAGATCTTCATTAAATTTTTGATTAGCAGTAGCAACGTCATTAGGGTTAAATGATAGATATTGCTGGAGCACTCCAAATTTAATAAATTCACTGGACGATCTTTAAAATAGCTTTCAATTAAATATTTCTTTTAATTAATTCATTTGGAAAAAAATCAATATATTCAGTTCGTATCTACTTCTTCTTAACCTACATGTAATGGGGATTAGTTTTTATGTCAATTTTGATTGTTTGGAATCTAATTTGGAAAATAATTCAAATGACAATATGAAAAATTTACTACAAGTATAGAAAAATCTGAATTGTTGCATGTTTTTTGTGAATAAAACAATTTTGATTTTTGATACAGTTATGAATATAATGACCCGTTACTTCATGGAAATTAATAACACTATCCGTGATAATAGTTAGACAATTTCCACACTATAAAGTCCATTGAAGATGTGTTTCGCTGCTCAATAACTTCATCGGTACATCAAATTACCCTATGATGTCTTTTATATGAAAGTACGTAATCAAAAACTCAATTATATAGGAATCACACGTTGAAAGGTTAAACCTCGTTAGTCCCTAGCTCGCAATAGTTTCAACTTTTAAGAGTTGTCGTTCATAGGGGGGCGGGGTTAACGGAAAATCAGATTTTAACTGATTCATTTTTTTAACAGATTGATTCTTCCGAAACAGGTACATTTAAAAAAATATTTGCAATACAATATTAGTTGTAGGAAAAATCAACATACAAGCAAACCAATGTCTGTCAAAGGATTGTGGACAAACCAGTATCGCAAATATCACGAAAAACTTGTTATAAAACGAAAACTGTTAGTGAAATTCCATTGAAGAATAAATTTACGAATAATCTGATTTATACCTATATTGAGAGAACATAATTTCGATATCCGATCGAGGTTTTCCATTAGGTTTCAGCAGAAAGGAAAGAAAATTTCAGATTTTCGTGGGTAAATGAAGCAACCTTCGCTTTGAACGAGTACGATTTAACAACTTCATCAAGATATATGATGGAATTGGCCCATACTTGATAAAAATCCGTAACTGACGTATTCAAAAAACACTTTATTGTGAGATATTCATGAAACTATTTTACAAAAACGCAACACTCCATAAAATGGAGTCTACGGGCCTGCCTTCACTAACTAATTCTACATATTCAATCCTTAATATATCTTATTCTACAATTTGAAGTACCTGCATTTCAAGTACCTGATTTTCAACTAAGTTTGTAATGAATTAGTTAGTAAAGACACGCCCGCAGAAACCATTGTATGGCAAATCACGTGTTGCGTTTTGGTAAAATAGTTTCGTGAAAATCTCACAATAAAGTGTTTTTGAATACAATTTCATCAAGACTACTTAAAACTACGTCAGGTCCCTGACCAATACTGGCCAAACGCCTAAATGACTTCAAAACTAAACATCCAGTTAAACCCAATTATGGTAGCCTCATCAGGACAATCTATTATTATAAATTCAAACATTGCCTGACGGTTATTGACCCTGCATCCATACAATACAAAGTGTGACTTTTGTAGGTTTCAATTCACTTTCTGGACCGCATTTCTTCACCTTCTGTGTCCCTGCCTTCGGACTCTTGTTTTACTTCATGGAATGGTTTCATCGACAGTTTTCCATTAGAGTATTTGTACCTACAGTATTTGTATATTGCGATATTTTGACTGAACCCAGCTTTGTTTTTTTCTTTGTTCTTAACAGCATTCAGTTGAATCGCACTCTGCAAAACTTTGTTGTGACTAACTGATTTCTCTAGCTTCACGCAGGTCCATTGCTTTCATTAGGGTTAACTAAGATTCCCTGAGCAACCTTTCTTGTGTGCTCTTGTTCAGGATTTTCATGACTATCCTGTCTCGAATTATTCCATCAGGTTAAGTTGTTTTTACTGCTTTCCGTAGCTCAGACAGAAAACTGCCAAAAATTTGTCTTTTTCTGTATAACTTGATACTTTCAAATATCACATCCACTTGTGGAGAATAGTAGTTTGCAAATTCATTCTTTACAGCCTCTAGTAAATGTTTCTGTGTTTGTAAAACTGTTGTGTTATTCTAATCCATGGAATTTAGAAACAGTGCTATTTTGAATTTCATTAGTTCCGGTGATGAAAGGGTCATCACCCGAAGATTACACAGGTCTGCGAAAAAAAAATTTTTGTTAGCTGCATGAGATATTTTTAATGAATTATATGTTTTAAAGTGCGCTGATTTCAAAAGTGATGACCATTTTTTTCTATCACATAAGGATTTTTTGCAAATTCAAACACTAAAATTGGTTAAAACACTCCTTTATTCAAAATTTTCAAACAATAAATATTTTTTTGAAGCAAACGAAACATTATTTTGATACATATACTCATTCATGTTCTTTATGAAACCTCTTCTTCTTTTTCTTGATTCTTTGACGAGTCCTTTTCCGATTTCCATCTTCAGTTTCTCGCTTAAGCAGCCAACAGTAGTCGGCAAGCATAGTGGCATCCCATCGCCCTTGGTACCTTCTCTCAATATCACGGACATCCTGGTGAAATCGCTCCCCCTGCTCTTCACTGTAAGCTCCCAGGTTTTCAGAAAAATAGTCTATGTGAGAGTGTAAAAAATGGACCTTCAAGCTCATGAAGGGTCCGTTAAGAGTTTTCTTATGTCAGGGCCGGTGAAAACTCCCTCTTCCAACTTTGCTTCCGATAGCTTCGGGAATTTTGTACATAAATTTTTGAAACAGTCTCCATTCTTTTGCAGCGAAAGAAGAAATGATTACCGCTATTTTTCTTTAAAAATTATGTGCTTAAATTTTAGTTTGCATATAATTGTGTAAAAGTGTACGTCATTTGACTTGTCCCAACATGTTAAAACATTCCCTGTCTCACCAACAGCTCAGGTTGTTTTTCTCCATTATCAAATAAAAGTCATATAGGTTTATTACCAATGAACATAGATACTGCAATATACATAAAAACTTATGTGATATAATATGTGATATAATTATGTAATATAATTATGTGATATAATAATTTGAATATTTTTCTGTTTTTGGGAGGTCAAAATCTGTAAGAAAATGTAAAAAAATCCTATGCAGTTTTTTGGTCGCAGACCTGTGTTATCTAGGAACGTAATATGCTTTATACATATGTTCACCAATAAGCACAAACCTGATACCATATTCTAACATGTGATTTTCAAATGAACCCAACTTTCAGCAGTGGGGGTTATTCATTAAAATTACAACTCATTCACACATGATCATTATTCTAACAACCGTCTTGTCAAGGTTGACAACTAATTGAATATAAACATACAACTAACTCAATTTGAACTATCATATTACACAACAACCCCTTGCATTTGGTACAATCTTTATGCAATGTATCTTTGTAAAAAAAAACCTACAGCGTACATTACACAGGATACTGTAGACATCCGTACACTAAGTGGCATGTGCGTTACGAATTTCACCAGAATATCTTGTAAGTAGATAGTCATATGTCCACGAATAAATAAATAAAATCAGACCTTCATTTGTGATGATTACTAATTTGATTTTGTATCATTCATTATTTCTTTATAAATATGGTGAAACTATCACTGCTGGATTTATTATTTTATCTTTCAAATTTTCTTCATAATTGGCTTTCGAATAATGAAAATTCTCTTGAAATGAAAAGTGAAACCACCACCCATTATCAATCATCAATATTTACTTGCTAAAGGAGTCTTATAATGAGTCGTTTTTTCACTTTGATATTATGCAATACTGTCGCTTTGAATCCACTTTTGAATTTTAAGAAACTTTCAGAAGAGGATGAGGTTGAATATCATTTTGTGAAAAGTTCCATATCCTCTTGAACTAATTGAATTCTGATACCTGATGGCGAAATTAGACCAATTTAATTATACCGCAGAAACCATATCAATTATCAATATTATCTTCCCGAAAGAATCTGATAATGAGCCGTTTTGCAGTTTAATATTATGCATTGAATACTGTCGTTTTGAATTCACTTTCAAACTTGAAAAATCTTACAGAATAGGATGGTATTGAATCTCATTACCTGATAACAACCAAATTATTGTTTCATTTTTGTACCCTACTCAACTTTCCGAATAATGATCCTAGAGTGAAATAATATCCTTTCATTTGAGAAATCAACAATTCCATCATAATGTGAAATATTATTGATTTTCAATATCATCTTCCTTTTATAATTCCTTCGTCTCAGATTCAGAGACGTATTATATTTTCATTTTTCCATAATTTAGTTGTTTCTCAATTTCCAATTAAAAATGTCAGCCATTCAGTTCAATTTCCATCAAGACAGTCGTCCTCTTGAACAAAGCTACTAGACTCGTTCATTTTTCTAAAGGTATGTTTCTTTCTGGATTCTTGACTATGGTTATATAAAAACAAGATTCCATAATGACTGACAGGTGACAAATTCTTATAGATATTCATGAAAGTGTAGGAAGCCCTGAAATTGATTGATTCCAGATCCCTGTCGCCTACTCTATAATTATATCTGCTCCAACAGCATAAAAGAGTACCTTTTTAAATACTAAATCATACATGATTTGATGCTGTTAATCAATGAATACCTTCAAAATTATTACTAAATAGTGATTTGATTCCGACATATCTCAAATAAATTGACGCCTCCTTGTCAATATCATCATTAATCTATAAAATATAAGTGAGATAGTCAACATTTGCCCAAGAAGAAACAACTAATTTATGGTTGGAGGTTGATGAACAATATACCCTAGAGCATACTTACAACAAATGATAATTCAGTAATAATCACTTATAAGAAGTATTTGGGCCGAAATTGGCCTTCTTTCGAATCCCCACTCTACAAAATCAACAGTTTTGAAAAAGTATATTCGACATAAAAATGTTCAATAAAAAGAATCGTCTACGCACCATTTTACGTAAAATATTTTTTGTGAGTTGCTTGAAGATCTCAGACTTCTGAAATTTATGTATAAAAAAAAAGATGATTGATGGTGAAGTGAAAAGCAAGATTATTTAGTTCATTGAATAAAGTGTTGTTTATTTTTTTATCATAAAACGTTCGTTTACATTGTACCCTTCAAAATTATTGTGGGTATCTAATGAACAGAATACCTTCTCAGTTTTTATCAATTCTCCCTATTTTCCACAATTGCAGTTTCACATACACTGATATATTATATACCTATCTACAGAGGTATTAACAATTACCATTTTTTTTATTTCAAGTTGCTTCAACTTTTAGCACTTCGGGAGCATGTAGAAGTGATGAGCTATACCAAATGGAAAAAAATCAAATTGAAGATATGGGAGAAAATGATTATACAATGATTATATAAAGGGCAAAAGGGATTATCGGGCCAGTGGAGTAATATTAAAAAGTTGTTCGCATATTACTATAAATATCCACAACAATCATTAAAGCCTTAACCAACCAATAATTAATATTATAGATTTCCATCTAGTCAATACATTTTTTATGTTTTGTGTTATGTTAGTTATTTTCTATGTTTCGATTCAAATATTGATACGAATTAATGAAGTTTATTAAAGGCATGAGAAAATTTTTAGTGAAATTCACGTTGAATGTCAATCGGAAAAACGTAATAACAAAAGTACTTACACATCACTCAGTTTTGTATTTATATTCGTGTATAACACAGCAAAAATATTTGAAAAAAGTTTCAAGAAATAGTATTCTCTGGGAAAATCTCTTCATCAGATTTTCTTTGACCTTATAGTTCACGAGATGAACTCACACCCCTCTTATCTTATCTTATCAAATAAATTATACAAAAAAGCATCCGATATGAAATGCACCCTTCGATTTTACATTTAGTAGTAGTACGTATCGATTTATTGATTACAGCATGGTTATCGTTCATTGAAGAGTTATATTCTGTCAGGAAAGGTGCCTTTCTTTTATTGTTCTGAAGCAAGAAATATTTCTTTTGACAAACGATTGCAGTTTCCCCACATATCACAATCTAATTCAGAAACAAACCAGGAAATCTACGCTGAGCACAATACAGCTTGCATGCGGATAACATAAATTTATCAGTGCCTCTCGTTGAATATGCCGTTGTCAACGGTCCCATGTGAAAGCCGTTGAAATATTCACGATCTCTCCGACAACAACGGTGTCAAGTGAGAATATTTTCCTGATGTTTGTTTTTATATTCGTAATGAGTTTCCGTGAAAACCGACTTTGACAAGCATGTAATTAGGACGTGTGGAATCGAACAAAGAGTAATCCTGCTACGACAGATTGGATTCTGAAGTGGACAAGGGAAATACGAGGGGATTTCGACGAGAAGCAAAAACTGCTCGGAAATATGTGATGAAAAGTGATGAATTCAAGTGGGCTTGAAAGAATTATGAAACGTTATTTGTGGATTCACAATTCGCTCACTTCGAGAAGTATTAACTTAATAGAGGTAGTGACTCATTCAGGATTCTACATTACTTTTATATAAATAACGTTTCATCAAATTTCCTGAAAATTAAAACATCTTACGTAATACATCATTTACAAATATTATTCACCATATTGGACCATTTGACTATTTGAAATAATTATCACATATACAGCGTGACTCACGGTCGATGGTAGGTTAGACGTTTCTGGAAAACGTAAAGCATGATTTTTCTGAAAATTTCACCTCCCACATTTCCTTACCTGTTCTATCGATCTTGAATACTTTCAGCATTGCGGCGTTGCCACTTCTATCAAAAAGTCCTAGCAATTATATTTTTTTGAATGGAACACCCTCATATATTAATACATTTTTGGAATCGCTCTAGTATTTTAATACTTTTTTGTTAACGATAGGAAGAACTTTATTAGAATTTTGTTACTGATAACAAAAGCTAGAAAATTAAGTTTTTTTAACATGATAATGCTGAGCTGCATATTTTTCTATTATCTGAATTATTTTACCTATTTTATATATTTCTACGAAATATGGTGAATTGAGGCAACATTATAATTAGGATGACATTATAGAAGAAAATAGAAATAAATTGTCACTGATAAAAACATTTCGCATAATATGGAAGGGACTATTTGAATAATACTAAAAGTGATTTGGTTTTAAAGAGGTTCTTTACTGATGAATTCATTCATTAGATATAAGAAAATGAATATTTCGAAAAAGAATTATAAACATTTATCTCTCCCAACGTGTTACCATGCTGGACATTGAGTTATATCCGACAGATATTTACGTAAAATATCTCACAGAGGTTATTTTTTTCTTAGAAAAAATCCATTAGCCGTAGCTATTATGTTCCAGGATATCAAGGTTACACGTGATGTTTGCGTCTCAACCTCATAAGGAAAGGAGGCAGGTAACAAAAATACAATATGACACGAAATAATCAAAGAACAATGGAGAAAGGAATGTTGCTGTATTTTCTCTTATACATTATCATCGACAGACGATCGAAATGCCTACTTTTTCATGATGCAAAGGAAGAATAATGATTTGATTCTATCACAAAGCAGACCAAAGGCGTTGATGCTACTTGTGAAAAAAATTACCGCCAAAACATTTTCGAAATATGTTACTACCTAAAGAGAATGCTGTGATGAGATCATCCAAATTGTGATATCTCTTCCTACATTCTGGAATACAGATTCCAAACGAATCAAACTTGACTGTGGATTGTGTTCGACGTGAGCTTTTATTTAAAATAAAAAGAATATGGTTCCTCAGAAGACATACACGATATTTTTTGCAAGTGAGAGTCCCCCAAATACTTGTAATTTTCCTCTATTGGGATGGTTATTTTGGAGAGCAAACTCAGAACGGAAAACAAAACTCTCAATCAGTGGAGTTTTTGTCCCCTGCATTTGGATTCCTAAAAAATGCATTTTTACGATCCACTTGCTGAATTGATTATCTAATATATGAAAAATTCAGATACAAATACTAACTAGACCACTGAACAGTGAATATATACAGTGAGTTTCAAAAAGTTTGCAACATTTGGGAAACCTTCCTATTATCCATTTGTAGAAAATTTTATTTCTGATAAAAATTGTCTCCTTTCAAGGAACTAGGTATGAAGGTGGTTTTTAAAACAAGTCATACACTACAGAGCCTTTTGGAAAGTCCAAAAGACAAAGTCGATAATTTAGAAAAGTATGGAAATTACAAAATTGAATGTAAGGACTGCAATGCAAAATATTATGGACAGACGAAAAGATCTATTAAAATAAGATATAACGAACACTTAAAATATGAAAGACCTGAAAAATCAGCAGTCGCCCATCATATTTTGCAACAAAACCATTCCATAGACTTCAGTTCATTAAGATCAGTTAGACAACCTAACAAGGAATCACACGTTGAAAGGTAAGACCTCGTTAGTCCTTAGCTCGCACAAGTTTCTCAACTTCTGAGAGTTGTCGTTCGTATGGGGGAGACAGCTTATTAACGGAAAAACAGATTTTACACAGATTTTCTTTAAACAGGCATCTAGATGCCTATGGAAGTATAGAAATAAGTGAACATAATAATATTATGAATAACGATGGTGATCACTCGTGACGCAGGTATCTATAACAGGCAGATACCTGTATCGATGTAAGGTATACCTGTATGTTATGAATAAGAATAGCTTTGTAAGTATGATTAGTTCAATCTTCCTCTTGAAGATGATCACTTGGTGATCGAAACACGTGTCGAGGTGTCGAAAAAACGATTAGATATTGGGAAAAACCTCAAGTAATATTCAGTATATCGATGTTCGTTGAAAATGGTTTAAACTTTCACTAGTTTTTTGCTACAAAATTGATATTTCACTGTGTATGTATGTCCATAATAACTATAAGTATAATTTGATGACAAAAAATAATTGACTAGGAAAATTAAATCTGAACGTACATACATACATTTTCTACAAACACGGATATACTAGTTCGAATAATGGATTGCCCTGAATTATAATATAAGGGAGGCGCCTAAGGTGTATATGAGATACTAGTACTCTTTATGAGGCTGGAATCATTAAAAATGGATTTTTTGTTTTTCCACTCAGGTGGCTGTAATTTCAAATCTGAATTTTGTTTCCAAATTCAAACAACGTTTTCAATTGGACTTTTTTGATAATGTCGAAAATAAGGGTAGTTTACTCCTGACCAAAATTTAAATTTTTTGTTCTCTCCTGTACATTGTTTGGAAATTTAGAACTTTGACCACCCAAATCCAAGTTTCCCGTAATGCACCAATTTTTATCAAGTATAAAATTTTCTGACAAATGGATAATAAAAAAGTTTCCCACATGGTGCAAACTTTTTGAAACTCACTCTATTGTAAGGTTTTTGACACACTGGTCAAGTTAATCTTGAACTCAATACAAAGACCGAGACCAAGAGAGATATTTTGAAGCTCGTCTTGTCATAGTTTGATACGAATAGATTTTTGTCAAAATTTTCGATTCAGAAAAGAGAATATACAAGTATTCTAAAATAATTGCGTGAGTGATTATTTTCAAAGAGTCCATGCTGCTGTACAACGCAAGAACGACATCAGTATCAATTGTTTTTTAAATTGCATTGAACTGATTCTACTGTGAGTAATATATAGTGATAAAAGTTATATAAGTAGGTGAAACTTCAATAAGTGTTCATGCAGATCATACTATATGACATTTGGACATTTGACGTTTGTCAAAGAAAATATACTTGTTTTCGATTAAGGCATTCTTTACCAGGAAATTTATTGGATTTTGAGAACAAGAAAGTATGGTTTTCCGAAACTGAGTCTACTGTAGAAAGCTAAATATTGAAATTTCATTATTCTCATTGATTATACAATTCGGAGAAAAACGACAAGTTATTGATTGATTGGACTCTTCAATAGTTTCTATTACGGAGTACCTTTTCAGTTTGCCTTTCATTATACTTCAGTGAATTCTCATTTGATTTAACTTCAAAAACAAACACCTTTACCAATCACCAATTGAGTTGACTTCTTTAGAAGATGAAGACGCCAACTTGGTTGGTGAGAAAAGTGCATGTTTTTGCATTTATTTTACGCCAGAGATTCCAGTGTAAATCTTGCTTGATTTAACATTGATTATGTTTCAAATTGTGATAGGTTACACATCCAAAAAATGTAAAGAAACATCAATTCCTTCAAAACAGTTACTTTTAAAAAGAATTAGAAGTCACTGTTCTGAATTTCACTCGAAATATTGTTTTTTAGTCATTCTGGTTTGGTTTCGTGCACGTCCCAATATCCCATTACGAAAAAGCTAGCATCGCACCACCACGGCTAAGATAAACATCCGAATAACAAACAAACCCAAGCCGAACAATCCAATAAAAATCCCGTCGATAATATTTCACCTACAAAATTTAATAACCGAATAAAACCCAAGCCTTGCGAACAGAAACCCTTCCGTCGTAGACTTGTCTATGGAATATAAATCAGGGATCTAAATTTAATTTTATTCCTTACCGATGTTTGGACATTCATCTTATCTTTCTTTCGATAAAATATGGAAGAAACCGAACATAAATTCGAGTTGTCAAATTTAAATTAGTTTCACTTTGGTTGATGATTTCATTGTTGAATCGATAGATGAGGATAGTAGGCTTGGCGGTAAGTGTTTGGGAAAAAAGTAGGAAGCGATTGAGCTTTTCACTGACATGATGGTAAATATATTCCGGAGAAGAAATCCAAAGTAACACCAAATTTTTATCACTGAATAGAAGCAGTAAAAAACTGTTACAGGGGTAAAGATACAAGGTCTTTCAAAATTCAAAAATCACCCTTCCATTACAGAAATACAGTATGTCCCTTGAGGTAATGATACACTAAACATACATTTTCGATAACAGAACACTCGTTACATTGCATCAATTCTAGCTGTTCAATGTTGATCAATCTATAATTGAAAAAATTAAACTGATTTTTTTTTAAATAAATATGACTGTAACATAGCCAGTGGTTAGAAGCAGTTACAGGTGAACATTCTGACCAGGAAAGTATACAAAATCACGTCAGGAACAGCTCTATTAGCCAGAACTGATAGATCTGCATATTCTCAACAGTTACTCCTCCATTTTTAGAGTTCCCAAAATCTAGTTTTTCATTAAATCATATAGAAATTCTAAACTGTGTTTCAGATTCTTGGTTAGTGATAGACATCTGTTAATAAAGATATTAATTCAATTTCTTTCTCAAACAATGCTAAATTCCATGACCTGTAGTAACAGGTTCGATAAAAGTCCAAAGATTCAACTGTTTCCTGCAGAAAAATTTTGCACCACACTAATGAAATATCTTTTTTTATTCACAAATATGCCTTACATTACTTGAGCGAAATTTTTTGAATGAATATTTGAATTATTGCTTTATATTATCAATTCTCTCAAAATAGTAATACTTTCTTTCATTATTCGTTACGGCTGCAACATATTTCAAACAAGATATCAATTATGAAATTTTCATTACTGGAACTATAATGAAATAGTCAAATGAAAACGGCGGATCTCAGTTTGAAGCTACAATCAAAATTTGTGAAGTATGAAAATTTCCAGAAAACTAAATGATGAAAATGAGAACAAGATGAAAACAATAAGTGATATGAACGTAGTTTCAAAATCATTTGTTGCTTAGGAAAATGAACTAATCTTCATTTATATCCTTTATCATACACCAACAAGTTACAAAAAGTTCAGTGAATAACTAAGTATCAGTTTGAGAATACACAAAAATGAATTTGATTTGATAAAAAAGTAATAGCAATGAATCGCGAAAGATTTTGTAAATGGGTTTGATTTAGTCGTCCTAGTTCAGGCTAAATATGATAGTCTGGGCTTTAAGTTTAGATTCGTGTTAAATGGAAATACTTTCAGTAAAATTGAGTCGTTAGACTCATTCGATCCGGAATATTGTCTAGATCATTGTGAGAAAAAAGTAAATTAAAATGCTAATATAACTTTTAAACTATTAGAGATACGACAATAAACATTCAGGTCATTTTCGTAGATAATTAAATCGTCTTTCAAATGCCATTTTGCATATATTTTATGGTTATTGTTAATTTGTTGTTTTAGGCATTGGTTTATAAAAATTAACGATTTCCTCGGGTTTTTCCACTATTCAGGCTCACAGCTCAGTAGATAATGCGAATTCGGATATTGAATTCCGAAGCAATTTTATCAAACTATAAATTATCTTACAGTCGCAGTTGGTTATTTGTTCATTTGTTCATTTTTTCATGAGATATTAATGAATTTCGCAAAATTTTGGGAATTATATTCTCACCTAATTGCTTACTACTATTTCACTGTATTCTAGTGTGTAATTAAAAATTGCTTTAACATGCAATAATTTCATTAAAAAATATAAGGACACAAGGTTAGAATAATATTGTTGAGTAGATATGATATTTATATAACTGAAAGCAAATTATTCCTTTCAAATACAAAATTTTAATTATATCACGATTTTTTAAAAATTTTCTATTTACTTTAAGTACCTCAAAAAAAAATATTTTCAAGTTAAGTACTCGCTTAGAAGCCGTGCGCGCAATCTAAAAATGGCGGGTGGGACGTCTATTTTCAGCTTTAAATTGAAATTATAAATAATGGAGATATCGTTTGGGGAGTCGGAACTTTTTTTTAGTAAATTTCCTCCTCTTCAAGGATCATTTTTTTCAAAATTCAAAAATATTTATAGTTTACGAATTATAAACAACAAAATCGAACACTGCTTTTTAGGGTCTCATTCCCACGAAATTCATTTTATAACTAATTTACTTTTTTTTCACAATAATCTAGACAATAATCCGGATCGAATGAGCCTAACCACTTAATTTTACTAAAAGTATGTCTATTCAACACGAATCTAAACTTAAAGCCCAGACTATGATAACTTAATGAGGGGATGCATGCTGCAGGTACTAAACAATGTAACAAGATGCACAAATGAAGACAAAATATTTGAAAATATTTTATCAGAAGAGAAGTAATGACTGACAGCGCGCGTTCCGCTAATCAAGTTATCATCATAGGGAAATGGATTAAACTCCACCTATACAAAACTTAATGAACGTAGCGTGATAGCATTCACCGAAACAACCAATGCAGACATACTAGGACCCCTGAAACCCAAATGAACGTGATTAAACTATCGGAAAAGGTGGATAAACTATACCCAGACTGACCTGGTACCTGTAAAAATAAAGGTTGAGATATCATTGATACTGGTAAGACATACCTACAGAAAGACAAGTCAGGTTTTGGCCCACTTGACATAATTTTTCCCTACTCTCAACGGTGCTTCTTTGGCTAGCTGATCGGAAATGAAACAAGCAACTGGCAGGCTGCAAAACCTTCGCTTGGTAGAAAATAAAGAGAGCAATGACAACTACACCAACTCTCTTGAATATACCTTCTTCACATCTTTTAATAACGAATAGGGTAAGAGTGGGCCAATTCAAACTGAAAAATCCATCGAGATAAAAGAGAAGAATAAAGAATATGTGGCGAAACCATCACGAAACATCAGAGAGAACAAACTCCAGGCTAGTAGTCCGTGGTCGAATGGAACCGAACGTTTCGTCTGATACTGTGACATACATCATCAGTGCGTTTACTGTGGCTGTACCAAATTCTACGATATTGAACCATATCTGAACCTGAATCTATGAGACATAAATTGTCCGGGAATATATACATGAGAAGGCACTACAAATATTTGTGGAGGGACCGTCTAGTAAAAATATGTTTCAACAAAACAAAGATTGGTTCAGACTAATTCTCATTTTACTTATCGAACACGTTCTATTCATATACCACCTGATTAAAATAGAGCTGTATAACAGGGACCTTAATAGCAGACAAAGCAATAAAGAGATTGAGACACCTCGTCTTGTTTGATGTGAATGCAAGACACTGGATCATAGGAGGTGAAAATCAAAATGATGAAATGTTAAAATTATCGAAGATCCTGAAAATCACCGAACCGAAATATTCGGATGTCACTTGAAATAAAAAAAATTTGCAACAAAAAATGAGGGATACCTAGGTATAAAAGTCAAAATGAAAGTAGAATAAACTAAAATAATCAAGTAAATAATGAAAAATATTTTACATGGAGTTATTTAACGATATTTCGATTATTAGGATCCACAATAATCATCTGATGACTTAGTGAGGAGAAGTAATCCATGGACAGTTCAAATTGTGTCCATAAGAACGTGATAAACACTTTTTTTATTAATCGTTTTGAGCATTTTCACCTTCCACCATCTGATTTTTCTCCACAAAAAATGACTTTCGTTCAATGTGATAAATACTCCTCCATGAGGCTGCAGTATATCAAGTTTCAAAAAAATAATATACCAGAACTGGCTTTTTACTTCACGTACCTACGCTCAATATAAAACAAAATGTAATCTTCTTTCGGAGGAAAACAAAATAAAATATCGACAAATGAGGTTTCTTTAGTCACGAACCGGTAATGTAAGTGTTTATGAAACAATTTGTTCTCTGAATTTATAATAAATAGCACAGAAAGCAAATTTGTTCTCTGCATCAAACGTATAAAATTCAACTTATAATAATGAACAATTGGAAAGCTAGAAAAGTTTTTTTTTTTTCAAAAATTATCCATTCTGAAAAACACTTTGTTTTCTTCCCTTTTATGTGTTTTATCCTGAGGCAACAACGTTCTAACGAAGTCAAATTGTTAGCGAATATATACAATGCCCAATATTACTCACATGTTTGATCTTATCTTCAACAAAATTGCACTCGATAATATCTCGTCTTATCAAATCTTGTATCGCTTATTTTATTAGAGTGACTTCATTTCAATAGTCGTTGAAGGATGTTATTCCGATAGAATAAAGCAAGTGTTCAATTCGAACCTAAAGTGTGCTTTTAATTGAAGGTTATTACAGTGACAGATGAATATATAGTGAAAGGTTTTCCAGAGTATATCTAAAAAACACTCTGTGTTGAAAGATAGTATTTTCAGACGGTTGCTCCCAAAACAAATTGTTCATTCTGCCTAAATAATTGATACAGAAAGTGCATATTCACAAAATGTTGGATCGTATCGATAAAGTGACTTTTGGTGTTGCTGGAATTATACTTACTGATATTTTCCCAAATAATTGTCAGGAAAAATTCCCTTGACATTTTCATATGCCTAACGTCATCAATAAAAGCCGTCACTAGTATATGATGATTTTTGGTACTATTTAGAAAGTTGAAAAGTTAAATCGAAACTTCCTTTGAATATGTCCAGCTTCAGAGATCAGTTTATGTTACACTGATGACTCGATACTCGACACTTCCCTATCAGAGCATTCAGTGGTATGTTTCACATGCTATTAAATATTTCATTGTCAGAAAATAATTTTTAGAGAGAACTGGGTTTCATAAAGAAGTCAGTCAACAGATTAAGAAGTGATTATCATCGACATCATTCTTTTAAAAAAACTACGAAAAGAAGCCAGCACTATGACACTTCAAGAAACGATAGTAAGCGTCATAAGATATTGACATAGTGAGCCCGCCAATAATATCGCTCGGTTTTGAAAAAGAAATACTTAGATGAGGCTCACAGAGCAAATAATAAATTGAGAACAATTACGACAAAACCTCAGTGCCGGACAGATCAAAAGTACACGGCAAGTAGACAACCAAAAGATACCAGTGCCCAAAAAAGTTTCAGGACCTCAATAATCGTCAAAATTGGTGATTTGAGTTTAGTCGATCCAATAGAAAGCGTGCTCTTTTGGAGAAATCTTGGACTGTATGTGTCAATTGTGATATGTTATACAATGCGAAAATACGTACCAATACAAAAATTCTTTTTTACATTTGCTCTTGTCCACCTTTCAAGTTATATATGTTTTTAATTTGTGGAACCAAATTTATAGAACAAAAATAATATGTGAATGATACATTATTTCATTATATCCAATTTTTTCATAATACCAAAAGTGTTTAATCGATGTGACATTCATTTTTCTACACTGTAGCTTTGATTTTGTAAGAAACCTCCTATTTAAATTCTCAAAATTTATCTTTTGTTCATGTATATTTTAGAGAAAGGATATTTAAGTGATTCCGTATTCCGTCAATTTTACAGTCGTGAAGAGGTGGTCTACTGAAATACAAACATCAGGGATTCCATCGTACCAGTTAGATTCTACACACGTTTCCTTAAGGTTCCTGACACTTGAACTAATTTATATTTCCCATTCATGTTGGAATCACAAATTCACACCATTGCATAAATCACTTTGGAAGATATTGCTTCAAAAGTGACTTGCATTAAACATTTCCATTGACAAGATGGTAGGAAATATTTGTAACAGATTCATTTCCTTTCATCCATTTTTTATCTCGGGGTTGCCAAAGGTTAGGTTAGGTTAAGTCCAAAGTGAGTGGGTCTATTCAATCCCCCACCGCAATCCGCAAGGGTTTATTGTGGCTCACACCAATTCACACTCGACCAAATAAACCCAGCTTCTTGACGAAGCCAATTAATTTGTAAGGTGAATGGTCTTTCCCGTTAGATAATAAGAGTACGGTTCTGCCGAACTCTAAAAACCTGATTCGGTCCCCAGCGGGGCAGGCAAAAATCATGTGCTCTCCTGTTTCAGCATTTTTCCAAACGGAGGCGACACACACTGTCTTCCAACAATCCGAGTCTCTGCATATAATGATTCAAATGACAGTGACCTGTAAGAAGGCCTGTTAGACATCGTAGTTCATCACTACTGTAGTCCAACAACTGTTTGGTATCAAGCTTCGAAGCGTGAATAGACGCCTTGGAGTGAGCCAATCCTGAAAGATTCTGCCAGAAGTACATAAATCTTCTTGCCATCCAGGTATTCTATCTATGTTTGGCAAAGCCTAAAGCGATACCAATGACAGGTTCTCGTCCGCTGAAGCTGCTTGCCAAAGGAATCAATAATGAACTGATAACAATAAAAATCAGATACCCCCTTGAAAGTGAGTGTGGTGCTCCCCAACATAAGTGTCATAACTGTAAGTTGTTGAGGTGCACCTAGCATTCTGTTCACATTCAAAAATATGTGAAAACGAAACGGTTAATTTACAAGCTACATTTTAATCACCTGTATGGGATATAAACATGTGCATTCTATTTTGTCGGCAACATTTAATACTCCAGAAAAATCGAACGTATTGGAACTTTTTTAGTTGCCATCGCCTGTATGCGGGTTCTCATAAAACTAATGTTTTCTGTTTTTGTGATAAATCGTTTCTTCACCTGAGCGACTATCTCTACCAGACTCCAGAAATGTTCTTTTCAATATTTCCGACTTCGCTTCATCTATATGAGATATTTCCGCTCACGGCTCTTCCCCAAATAACGACATATTCAAAATAGGTTAGAAGGCGATGCAAATCGTGTTTGCACTAGACAAGCAGCAGATGCGGTAGTTGGCCGAATGTATTTGAACAAGATACAGCAGCAGCGGTTGTGTATTCACGATTTTGTCACGCTGGTTTGTAAGCAAACAAACTTTTACATCTGGCCACGACCACAGGCCTCCAAACGACCGAGTAATACGCAAATAGTTTCAGGTACATACTATTTGCGAGTGATTCTGTGACAAGAATCGAGAGTGGTTTTGAAGAGGATGATTGTTGCAATCGAAATCAAGAGCAGATTATGTGAACCACTGAAAACCCTCCAAGCGTTCATTCTGATACAATAATTAAATAGAGTCAGTGAACCAGACGCCATTTATGCGCCAATTCACGAATATCGAGGATTAACGAGGTTTTCCAAGGTTATCAGTTACAAAGCTATACTTCGACATTGATAGTTGAATGAGATTTATCCTTTCACAGGAGCTTTCACTGTAAGTCAAGTAGATGAAAACAAAGTTCAAAAACAAAGCATTCGTCATTTAACACCAGACAGCGCTGATGAGGGTCCTCGTTGATCTTTAATAGTGGTAGACTGAGTCTTCGTGACGGGAAAAGTCATCGTCGTTCACTACTCAGACTTGTCCTTTAGGGAGAGATTAATTAAACATTGCATTCGTGATCCAGTCTATAGGACATATGGTAGATCGAAACAGCACTATCTGGCGTTAAATCATGTATGCTTTGTTTTGGAACTCTGATTGCATGAGAAATTATCATTTGTTTTTTCGAATTTAGCACACTATAGTTCGAAAATTGAGACCTATAAGACAAAGGTCCACATGAATTTTTTGATGTGAAACTTCTATAGCCGCACGTGACCGATTGCTGGCGTGGCAACGCACGTGGCGACGGGTCTTCATAGGCAAGCGACTGTGCAATTCTCTTCCCACTGGTTCAGCGTTATGTTATCCCTCTCGCCACAATGAGCTCGGATACCTATAGTATATACAGTTGTGTTTACTATAATATACATAACCTATGTTTCACTTAATAAATAATAATAATAATATTTATTGTCAAGGATACATTGTTCAATGATACAAATTGTACGAGTCAATTTCCAAATAAATATAGAATTCCCACAGAAGGATATACCTGTGCGTGGGGTCTGCAGAAATTTGAATACTAATGAATACAATTTAAAATTTGAATACTAATGNTGTTATAATAGCAATTTTGAAGGGGTTTGGACATATTCCACTACTGAAAGACCAGTTTATCAGGTAAGTTAATGGTTTTGCAAGTTCTTTAGCTATTAATTTGATAGTTTCTGCTCGGAGATTGTCGATTCCGGGACATTTTTTATTTTTTAGGTTCTGTATAGTTCGCTCGATTTCTAATTCATTGGTTTCTTCTAGGAAAAAGGAATTAATATTTCTATTTTTCAGATAGTTTTTTCTGTAATTTGGCCTTTTAAGAATGTCATTTGCTAGGTTTTGACCAACATTCGTGAAATATCCGACGAATTCAACTGAAATAGCTGATACATTCTTCGACATCCCATTCAATTTATCTTTAAGTATATCCAAATCCACAATATGCACCTTCAGGATCAAAGAAAAAACACATTTATTTTTGGAAAGTGAATATCAGATCAGTGGTATTGTATTTACCACTTGCAATATTTCTCTATAAATTTGCAAAGACTCCATTGTCGCTGCTCGATTAGGAATTAATATTCATAAAATGAATATACGAGAATCTTTTCGTCACCATTTATTTGGTGCTTATTACCATAACTTTGGTTAAGGAAACAGTTAGATTCATTAGGTTTGAGATCATATATATGTAAATTTGAATGAGCATTCACAAGAAATGAGATGATCCAATAACAATACATCGAAATCGAAAACTATGCAAGACACTTGACTAATCTGGGCCACCACGACCAAACCAATTCGGATTATCTAAAGAGTCCGCATCTCCTTATCTTCCCATCAGAATTCGAAATGTATGCGTGATACTCTCCATCCAACACAATGGCCAGTTTTAATCTAAAACCTGTTAATACCATTTATATATGTAAATACGATCATCTTTCACGTACTGAAAGATAATCCAGACAGAACATAAAATATTGCTTTTATCGGGAACTTTTTACATTGACAAGTTAATACATGAAATTTGAAAGCCTCTCAGGAGTTTATCGGGAATGCCGAATAGACAGCTCCTGACAAATTTGGAACATGAATCACTGCTGGAATTATGGATGTTCGAACTTCTTTAACTTTATGAAGTGAAATTTAAGCGGTAGACTATTTTTAGTTGGACGTTATGATTGAAAAAAGAGCTTTGTTGTTGACTAAGAATGAAATGTATTTTTCCTTCAGCTTTATCTAGAATAAAGGAAAGTAGAGTGATGCTATAGTTTTGTAGAAATAGTTTGATTTGATTTCGAAAAATAGAAGAATTGAAGAAATGTTACATATTTTGCTGAAAACACATAAGAATTTCTCAAAAGAATTTTTACAAGGGACATATTTTATCCTTTACTGCATTTCAGAAAGAATCAACAAATATCAAGATATTTGAGAACATTCTGGCAGATTACCCTACTTATGATTGCTGTGGCATCATAACTAAGCAACAATATGGTTTTTGTGCTGGGAAATCGACTGAATCAAACCTAATTACCTATTCCCACTTCCTGTCGGAATCTTTGGAGAAGGGCTGCCAGACTGTGTATAAGACTTCTATAAGGCGTTCGACAGGGTCAACCATAACCTCTTACTCCAAAAGCTCAACAGATATGGTGTAGGTGGGGTACTATTGGAATGGATTGATAGTTATCTTAGGACTAGGACTCGAATGGTTAAAACAAATTATCACTACTCCACGTTATTCGAAGTAACCTTTGCTGTTCCTCAGGGGTCACATCTCGTCCCCTTATTATTCAATTTATTCATCAACGACATCATTCATTGCTTCCGGTACACCAAAGCCCCAATATATGCAGATGATTTAAACCTTTCCGTAATTATTTAAACCTCTTTGGATGTCCATAGGCTTCAGTCTGACCCTGACAATATATCAAACTGGTGCTCCTCAAATGACATGGACCTGAGTGCCACAAAGTACCATGGCATGTGCATTTTATCGATGATATGTACCTTCTACCACTTTTGATAACACTTCATATGGTTATGTATTGGAGTCTGACCTTGGGGTTGTTCTTGATCCCACCTTGAGTTCCAATCTACATATACCCACGGCTATCCATAAAGCCATGTAAATGCTAGCGTTTATCAAACGGCTAAGTCACGAATTCACTGATCCAACTGCTAGTAAAGCCCTTTATTGGTCACTGGTCCGTCCGCACCTGGAGTATTATTTTTCTGTCTGGCCCTCATTGTGTAACATATATCGAAAATGGCCAACACAACTTCCTCAAATTTATAGCATATAAATCGAGTGTTCGTTGCGAGTATGAGTTGCTACTGAGATCTCTGAGCATGTCCTTCCTGGAAACTACTCCCTGACGCTACTTTTCAATATTATTAACGTCAAAGTCAGTTGTGCTGAACTCCTACAAAAAATTCTTCTATATGTTCAAAACCGCTCAACTCGACAGCAACAAACATTTTACGTACCATTTTATCGTTTGAACCACACATTGAATAACTGCATTCCAAGAATCTTACGATTAGCCAATAGTAACGCTGATCTCGAGATGTTTAACATCTTCTTGCATCATTTTGAAACTCAATTACGGAATACTGTGCTTTAATGTTTTAGTGTATAGTTTATGTTTAGTGTTTAGTGTATAGTATATGTGGTATATGTTTTTATTGTCGCTGATTTTTTTTGTCGTTTTATACCCTAAATTAATTAGACAAGATTCCTTTTGGCTAGGATTCAACCAAAAAGGTCATTATGATGTCATCGATGACATAAACAGATCAAACCCATTCCGTGACATAAAAAATCGTAATTTATGAATGAGTTGTGGGTGTTTTCTTATAATGTTATCCATATTGCTACTGAAGAGTCCTAACGCAAGTGTCTTATGGCGAAACATCTATGTCTTCCAGTGAGCATGACTGTGTTCCATGTAAGTGAAAGGAATGTATGGAATATAAACTGAGTAGAGAAAAGTGTTTTCTGTATAATTCAGTGTTCATATAATAGAAGTATTTGTTTCCAAAAAACATTTATTTCGTGTAATTCAATGTTTAGATGAGCTATTTCAGAAAGGCATTTTCTTCTAGTTTGTGTCTGAAAAGTACTTCTCTGTATGATCTGCACATCTACGTATGAGAGTTACTTCTTTTAAAATTGATTACTTCTTTCCTTTTTTTTGAATATAAATCTGAAAACTACTGATAGACTGTATTTTTATCCATCTTCTGAATTCATTGAATATTAAGAACAAAATCCGGGCTGGTAGGCGGTGGTCGAATGGAACGTGAAGTACCAAACTTCTGCTACTGAAGCAGACATCATCCCTGATGATGTCTGAATATGCGTGAATGAAATCATCTAAAAGAACATTTCGTTCAGGCCAGTCTCCGCTCCCTACACTATAGGTTAATGTACTGAAGAATCCTGCACTGACACCTGTCGGATATAATCCAACGCTCTTCGTGGTATTGGCCAGGAGAGTAGTTGATTTCGGATTGGTGTCAGTCCAATAATCTACACTGTAGGGAGTTGAAACTGGTCTCAACGAATTGTTCTTCCAGATAATTTAATTCATAGCCAGTCTTCAAGTAGTCCCACTGACTATATGGTCGGTAGTCAGGCGGTTCGACGTGGGTGCTTTGTTCACTCACTCGACTTGACTGCCGTGTTGGTCGGTGGTTCAAGCCCTAGTCTGAACGATCGATATTCACTTGCTATCGTCCAACCCGTATTAGGAATCGCACGTGAAAGGTAAGACCTCGTTATTCCTTAGCTCACACAAGTTTCGACTTCTGAGGGTTGTCGTTCGTAGGGGTGCGACAGCTGGTTAGCGGAAAAACAGATTTTTTTCAACAGATTATGTCTGCATAATGCGGCCTTTTTTCTGTATTTTTCAGCCTAAATTAAAAAGATATGAAATTGAATTTCAACAAGATCTAGCAGAATATCCATGCATCTTCTACACATCTTTGTGAATTTATTTAAAACTTGAATGTTTTCTTTCTCTGAAAGTTCTTCTTGATTGAAAAAAATGAATAAAACATGAGACATTTCTTTCGAATATTGAGAAGTAGAAAGTCGCGAAGCTTTTTACCCAGAAACTAATCTCTGTAATTTATTATCTTGTATGAAACGTCTGCATTTTGTATTTGAGAAAATATACAGTTTTTTGTACATAGTTGCGATATAGATTTTGTATTGGTGTTAATTGTCTTAAATATAAAACAAATTGTGAGCCGTCACGAGACGTCTGGCAGATTGGGAAAGAAAGTTTTTGGCTTTCTACCACTCCATCTTGATACAGAAAAGTGTTTTCTGTATAATTCAGTGTTCATATAAAAGAATTTGTTCCAAAAGAAATTTTCTTTCGTGTAAATTGAATGTTTATATGAAAGTAGCTGTTCCAGGAATGCTTTTTCTTCCAGTTTGTGTTCGAAAGTTACTCCTTTGCATGGTCTACACATTTATGTATAAAGTTACTTTTTTCAAAATTGATTACTTCCTTCCTTTCTTTGGAAGATTCCCACATTTTTCTGTATCAATATGGAGTAGTAGAAAGCCAAAAAATTTTTTCCCAAATACATAGTGAACAATTGAACNTGGCAAGAAACAGTTTGCACCACTAGCGTTAACCGCTATTTACACTGTTAAACACAAGGTGGCACACTATGTAAATTATTAGGCAGTTCTGAAATACTTCTGGATTTGTTCACTTTTGCATGGTTCATAACAGCGCCTTCGTATTTTCTGCAAGGATTTGTTGCTTTTTGAGAGAAATTCTGTTGAAATTGACGCAAATTAATGGTTTACGGATTGTTGCTCTTTGCTTGACATTCCTGATTTCACCTCACCATTATACAAGAATTTATGTACTTTTGGTAGAATTTGGGCTTGGGATTTCATAGAGATGATCGAGGTCTACATGATGCAATATTTATCTCATTTTGTGGTGAAAATGGATTTGTTTACGTTTGCGTGGATGTTCCTCAACTAGTATCAACTACTTTGACAACAATCAATCGTATGACAGAAATGAATTTTTGTTTTGCTTATTTGCATGACATATCACATGTTCCTTTGCCTCGTGGTCATCTCACATTTCATTCGTAATGTAATATCAAAGTATTCGTGGAAAACTATAAGAAAATTGAATTACAAATTTTTAATACAATTTGTTTTCTTCTGCCTTTATTTTCAGTTCATGAAATGTTAAATATTTTTCGGTAATCGTCATGTTCGACAGTTATTAAAGTACAGTAATACTGTACTTGTAAAAATTGTATGAAGAAATGAAGGAAATTTGATTGAGATGAAGTTAACTCACATATTCAGGAGCCACAAGTATCTACAAAAAAGTTAATTCATTAATAATAACATTCTAGATAAAATGAGTTGCCTTGAACACTGTTACGCCACTGTGTAATTGTCTATGTCTGGTTGTCAAGGAATACCTACCTACCTTCGGGAACCAATAGCGTGTGTCCCGATTTCCTTACCTCTCGCTCAAGAGTAATCTCGTTCAACATAGTACGGTTTTAGCATAACGGAAGAAAGGTATATTAGATGTATTAGTACGAAGTGTTTGTTTATTGTGGAGAATATCAAAGGTTCTCATTTGTCAAGGGATACCTACCTACCTTCGGGAACCAATAGCGTGTGTCCCGTTTTCCTTACCTCTCGCTCAAGAGTAATCTCGTTCAACATAGTACGGTTTTAGCATAACGAGAGAAAGGTATATTAGATGTATTGGTATGAAGTGTTAGTTTATTGTGGAGAATATCAAAGGTTCTCATTTGTATAAGCTTAGTGTTTTTCACATCAAATTAAACAGATCAAACCAATTGTCGTATTCGACATTCTGTGAAATCTGTAAACTAGGTGAGACGGAATAAAGTGTGTTACCTAATTACCTACGTCGTATTATTCAATAGTATACAGTCCACTAGAAAAGGGTCAGCAAGCCTAAAAACCAAAATTGGTACCAAACAATTTGGAAAATTTGAATTTTTTTTTTCAAAAACTACACCTCACGATTTGATCTCCACAAACTTTATTTGAAAAATATAATCACAACATGTTAGCCAAACTTCAGTTGAACTATCAGCTGTTCCAATCAGAAATTTCAAATTAATCAGAAACCAATATTTACCAGACATGCGCGTTGACAATGATTTAAAAACAGTTGGAAATCTGTTTGTGACTCAAGGTTGGAACGAACCTATAGTAATCTCTCGAAGGAATTAGTCAATTTAGATACTAACGATTTAGATACTAACAATCGAAATGTCGTGAAGTGACTTGGCTTAAAATCCTTAATGTTTTGTATTCCATTTTTACTTCAATTGTTCTATTTTATTTCACCTTAATTTCATTTCAGAGATTTTTTTTGCTTAAAATAACCGTTATTTCCAGTTATTCTTTTCAATTTTCATTCATTCTTCTGGCGATATCAAATCATTTTATATAATATTTGTTGTTTGGAATTCGTCTGATTCTACCATTTCTTTCAAGTTTTCGGAAAAGTATACAACCTCATTGACTTATTGCGCTAAGTTTTCCACTCAATGGACCACTTACACACAAATAATAGATCTATTGAAATATGTGTTTCCTTCAACCAGCTGTCGCCTTATTAACTCCATGACAACCCTTAGGAGTTGCAAATTTTGTGGCCAAGGGATCAGTGAGGCCTCACCTTTTAACGTGCAATTCTTAATATGGGTTGGACAGTGCGCAGTGAGGATCCATTGGACTTCGACCACAATTCCACATAGCGATCGGTTGAATAAATATAATAAACCATTCACATTTACTGTCTACCCGATGAGTATAGGTGTAGACAATTGGGAAAGTTACAGGTAAATACATATATTCAGAGCAATATATGGAACATGATGGGAACATGTTCACCATCTGATTTCAAAATATGTTCCAATTATTTCAATCCTGTAATTCGTCTGTTTCTGAAGTAATCTTGATGTTCATTCTTTAGTTTCACCAATATAACTTCAATCACCACAATTTCAATTTTTTTAAACTTCTGAAGTGGAAAATAACTATAAAAAAACAGAAATGTTCATAAAAAAGGAAAGTTTCAGCTTTCTTCTTCTCCATCCATCTTCATACAAAAAAATATGAAGAATGGGAGGAAGAAATCAGTCAAGAATTTTTATATTTCATCAATTCAATTTCAATTCTTATTTCATTGATTTTAAATTTTTGAATACCTTTTCAGATGATGAGAGTCCGAACCTGTAACAGTAGTCATCAAGAAAAATGGTCAAACACATTCAAACAAACGATTTGATGGAATGTTATTTCAATTCATCAATACTGAATATCTGTCAGAAATTTACTTGCTAGAAAAACATTCAACCGGCTACAAGTCATCTGCAGGAGAATTCCTACCTCAATAATAAACAGGTTCAACCATATCCCGCTCATCAAGAAACGAGTTAACACCAGTAGACACCACAAGTTTTCAAAAGCCACTGCTAAGCTAACCTCTTCGAAACACAAACCACTCGACATCGTCCATCGCAACACCCCATCAGGCATCTCGTAATCCACAACAATAACACTACTTAAACAAATCATCCTCCTGGAAATAACTGTCACAACATACACTCTGCGGTCGAAACAAAACCATAACCAACCGAACATGCAACAGCTTATCCGATTATGTCGCTGGAAATCATTCGCAAGTACACCAATTCATATCTAACTTGTCATAGGTACGTTGGAGCGCCATTCAAATGCAGACGTTGATCCCTAGAATTCCGCAACTCTGGCAATATTGCTGCTATATTGTGTGGATGAGTTGTTGATTACAATATCACTGTGATTAGTTGTACGTGGGATATTGAGTGGGAGACTGTAAGATGAAATCAGATTGTGTATGACTCCCCTAGCAAGCAAGGAAGGCATGCATCTGAGAAATGATAGTGTGACTGGAAGTGAGAATATATTAGGAAATAGCATTGGTGTAGCATTGCATTTTGAGTTCATATCAGGTGAAATAATTGAGAAATTTCTCTTGTGAGAGTTTTGTCTACTACTGCAGTAGACATTATCAAAGGCGATGAGGTAACGGTCGAAGTGCTCGAGTTGGTGGTCGAGTTGTTGTTCCCGTTGTTCTCAACGCATCAACTGCGAGGCTTTGTTTCTCTTGATCGGATTACGGATAAGGCCAGGTAGCCAGATTTTATTAATGTTCATTACCTTTCCTTTTAACGTATTCAAAAACACTTTTCACTAAACAGTTTAACAAAAACCCAACACGTGTTTCGCCATACAATAGCTTCTTCGGGCGTGTCTGGAGTAAAGACAAAACCATCAGGTTTTCATCTATTTAGTTTTGAAAGAGTAGTCTTCCTTGAAAAGTGTTCAATTTGGTTCACTCTGTATCCATTGCTCTGAACACAAGGGGAATTGTCTCCTCGGACAAACCGACAAATCAGTTGTAGCCGAGCATGCCCTCAAAAAAGGCACTTATGTCATCCTAATCGAAGATAAAGTTGTACTCGATAAAACTCCTATCCAGGAGTATATGGAGAGACAATGAACCTTTTTCGTAAAGTACGAAAAATCACTCACTAGCACTGCCTAATCCTCATATAAACATACGGTAAAGTACAATTGAAAAAGAATGTTCTTAACAGAAGAAAATGTTCCTGGAGCAAAACTAAAATTTGCAACTGTAAAGGATAACAATGTTGTAACATTAAAACGTTGGCTTGCATGCCGTAAAAAAGTGTAGAGATTCCAAGTCACGTTAGTTCACGACGTTTCGATTGTTGGTATCTACAATCGTCTTCGGGTGATGACTGGACTGATTCCTCCGAGAGATGACTATTTTATAGGTCGTTGAAGTACTTTCACTTTCTCTACTTTCCATTTTCTGCTTCAATGATTCCGTGAGAGATGACCGTTTTGGCGGGGAGTTCATTCAATATCTTCTGCATCATTTTTCATTGTATTATTGAAATTCTTTCTTTTTTTTCCTTTCTATGTTTTTTACCACATTTAATTGTAACTGAGGTTACTGTAGTCTCTTCCTATAAGAACATTTTCAAACTTATACAATGAATATTGTATGCAATACAATGAATATTGTATGAGTTTGAAAATGACCTTATAGGACGAAACTGCAGTAACGTTAGTTGTATGTTGTATAACCAGTTTATAAAAAAATGATCTTTTAGTGAGCAATATCCATTTTTCAACTTTCTACTTCAAACTTTTGTTATTATGATTGTCTTTGATTACATCTTGTATTATCTGATGAATTCGTGGACCCAATTAACATGCATTTTCTCTGTCCAATCGTTTTCTCACAACGTGGAGGGATCACTGAATTATCCCCTGTTTCTTGTGGGGTAGAAGTGTTATGTGAATAATTTCTTTTCGAATATTATTTAGAATCTCATAACCTCACACCTCATGTCAGGCACCTGTGTGTCTCTGAAAACACTGTCACTTGAGTATGTGCGGCTTTTGTGAAGTATTATTTTTGAAATCTACTTTTCAATTGTATCAGGATTCATCAAATAACAATCTCTAACTCCTCCACATCCGAATATCCCATATGACAATTATTGAGACTGAACAAGCGCAGAATATAGGATGTTCAAGTCTAAGAAGTTTCTGAGATACTGGAATTTAGAAAGTGTACCTCTCATCTTCCTTACTCTTTCTTTTATTTGTAAGTACCAACGAAGGTGACTATCAATTGCTACCCCTAGATATATAATTGAGTCACTTTCAGTTACATAGTAATTATTGTTGATATTTGTCCATTATCAGGCAATCTATTGGAGTATGACGTGAATGGTAAGTAATTCGTTTTATCAAAGTTAATTGTGAATTTGTTCTGTCGCAACCCACTTTCGATTGCTAGAAAATCTTCTTCTACACATAATATGAAACCGCAGTCAAATGTCAGCATTGTTGTGTCTGCGTTGATAACAACGGGAACAACAACTCGACCACCAACTAAAACACTTCGATCGGTACCTCATCGCTTTCAATAATGTCTACTGCAGTAGTAGACGAAACGTGAGGCAGAAAAACCTGCAAATCACTACTGAAAACCTGGAAAATAGCTTTAATACAGTTATCCCCGGTCGTGAAATTTTGCATACTTTCAGTATAATTCCTATTAACTATTTTGGTTTTTATATATATTTTCATTTTCAGTTTCATATGTATGTATAATTTCATAATTTCATTCATTTCTGACCTGCACTAAATGATAATTTTAATCCAAACGATAACTAATAAGTTCCATCTAATCTATTTGTCTATCTATTCGCAATTCAATCAAAAAATATAACCCTCGTTCCAGTGATTTCAGGCAGTAGTTATTCTATTGTTAACTACAGGAAGAAACTGAGGTTATATTTGAAATCAATTAGTTAGATTTAGTAAAACTGTAGAAACTATTTTTGGCTTTTTCATCGTTGGTTTCTGAGGGCGTTATAATATAACATTCCCTGATTAGCTGAATGTTCTACTTCATCTATTTAATATTTTTGTTGTGTCTATAAAACACAGTCTTTCAATGCTGCTTTTCAATCGAGTATATGAATGCATTTTATATTTTTCAAGAGTTAAGTTGTAAAACAGTGTAATCTGAAATTACCTGATTAATGGAAAAATTGGGCACATTCATTATCTTCACATTTTGTTGAACTCTTGTCTTTTGTTACGTTGAAAGTGGTTTTAATTCCCACAACTTTAGTTGGGTAGTGGTATCTTTTATAACTGAAAATTTAGTTCAATAATTTCATCTTCCATTGGCATATCCTAATGTTCCCCGAACCTGAAACTGGTATTCTGAATATCTCACTTGGAGAATTTATTATGCAGATTTTAGTGTATTCTTTACTGTAAGTCGAATTTCTATCATTCATTTTGGAATAAATAAATATTTTCGTAAGAACCAGCCATTTTTCAATCAAACAAACACACCCATTACCACAACATAAAATGCATAATGTATTTCAGTACAAATTCCATTGAAAGTGTCTGCATTTTCACAATCAAGAGAATAACACGAATTTTTTTCGAAGGCATGACGGAGAGCAGAACAAATATTGGATTCCGAATACATAGTGTTTGCCTAATTGGAATTCATTACAGTTTTCAGTTGTGTGGCTAATTGATGAGTTCTACTGAACAAATCATTATTTACGATAGTATCTGGCAGCAGCTGGTGATAACTGTAAATGTTACCGTGGGGAATTAACAAATTGACAATAGAAAGATACCACAGATATTTATAGACATGTGAGTAAATGGGTTGCAGCCGTCTTAATTTGTCACAAAATTATTTTAGTGTGATTCTGAAGAAATTGTTTTTCTCCTGCATACTGAATTGCTAACAGAAAAACAATTGAACATCGTGTTTTTGATGTATTTAAAAAATGTAATTTTCCGTTGTGACCTCTCATATATTCCTACCTCAATCGATCGCCACCTCTTTTCTGAATTGAAAAAGTCATGATGAATTCCATACTAAAATCAAAAACAACGAAGATAAGCACCTTTTTCATTTTCACCATACGTAGTATCAATGGTCATACTGTTTCGAAGGCTACGAAAAAGTTTTGTAAGTATGCCCAGAATATACTGGGAGAGAAGGAGATTAATTAGAGCGTTTCGATTTCGATTTTTCATAATGATTCAAACAATAAAGATTATGTAAGACAGAAACGGACGTGTAATCGAAAATTCCAAGAACACCTCAATTTTTATTTCTACGGGGACTAATTCTTTACCCCCCTGCGGTCAGCAACTACCCTCCTATTTTTTTCAATGGCGTGGGGGGTTTAGTGATACATCATTTGAAAGGTATTTTGTCCCTCTATCACTTCTGTAATCTTTTCCGAAATTAGTTCATTCGGTATTGAGAAATTAAATATTGAACGCTGTTGCTCATTTTATTGAGGAAGTCAACAAAAGTAACGTCAAAGGCAACACAATCAACGAATAAAGAAAATTAGTTCATTCGTTATTGAGAAATTAAATGTTGAACGTCTTATTTAATAAAAAACAGAAAATTCGCTGTCGCTCATTTTATTGAAGAAATCAACAAGCGTTATATTAATGCCAACACAATCAACGTATAAAGTTTTCAAAATGACCTCTATCTAGTTCCATACAATAATACAGTCTACTTTCGAAATAGTTCCTAACTGAAGTGTTCCTTATTGAAGATATCCGGAGTCGGACATCGGCATTCCCGAACAATTCGCAAGTCTTCTAGATTTGTAGAATTCATTCAATTAGTAGTAAACTATTTGAAATGGACGACACTGTTAGTTTTTTCTGCACTGGTAGCTTCTGTTGAATCTAGTTGTCGCAGAACAAAAAGTAGATAGTTGGCCACTGTCATTTCTTCACGAATTATTATCCAGTCATCCTTGTTCACTGTATTCCAACATGGTTTATCCTACTGAAGAAAGAATAGAAATTTTTGCCACCTATTATCGCAATAATGAATGTGCTAAAGCTGTTGCAAGGATTTATAATACGGATCATACAGACCACAACGTGCGCCATCAATACGTTGAACGGTTAATGGTTCACAACAGAAAACATGAAGTATCCCGTCCTGTCAGAAATTACGGAGTTGAAGTTTCAAGTTTCAGGACATGTACAAATAGATAACCGACAATCTATCAGACAAGTAGCTAGAGCGTCTGGTGTACCAGCTACTAGTGTTTCTCAGATTTTGAAAGCCTACAAATTCCATCCAATAAGGCTAGTTCAGGAATTGAACAAAGATGATCCTGATCGTCGACTTCAGTTTTGTGAGGTGTTCAGCGAGAAATTGACCAATAACCCAAACCTGTTATGCAATACAAGTTTTTCAGACGAAAGTTCTTTCATGTTGAATGGTGAAGTGAATAGATATAATTGTCGTTACTAGGGCGATGTGAATCCTCATTTGGTGATGGAAACACATTCACAAACTCCACAAAATTGAATGTCTGGCCCGGCATTCTTGGTAATCATATTGGACTATTCTTCATTGGAGGTAATCTCAATGGAGACACATACTTAAATCTATTACAAGACTGTGCGGATCCTAGGATTAGACAAATTTTAGAAAATGACGAAAATGTAGTAGAAAATGATATAACATTCCAGCAGGATGGTGCATCCCACATTTTGATGTTTCGGGTGAGACAGTTTTTGGACGAACGTTTTTCAGAAGGGGTCCAGTGGAGTGGCCAGCTAGATCATCTAATCTCACACTTCTTTCTATGGGGACACCTGGAGCTGAAAGTGTACAAATCTAGAAGACCTTCGACAGAGAATTGTTCAGTGATGCCGATTGCTAACTCCGGACATCTTGAATAACGTACGGAATGCTTTTGATAGTTAACTGTTTTGTTGTATGGAACTAGGTAGTGGTCATTTTGAATATTTTATCAGTCGATTTTGTTTCCACTGATATTATTTGTTGCTGGTTTCCTCATTGAAATGAACGACAGCAAATTTTCTCTTCTTTCTTAAATAAAACATTCAACATTCAATTTCTCGATAACGAATTAACCAATTTCGAAAAAAATTACATAGGTAATAGAGGGAAAAAAGACCTTTCAAATGATGTATCACTTTACCCCCCATGCCATTGAAAAATTTGGAAGGTAGTTGCTGTTTTCAGGAGGGTGAAGTTTTGGGTATGATTTCCATATCAGAATTAGTCCTCCTAGAAATTAAAATTGACTTTCTGTCTTATAGACTGTCTTATCTGACTTATAGAGGGATCAAGTTTCCATTGGAACGCCCTGTATTTATTATTTTCTTTCAATTTTGAATTTCATGACAAACTTGACGAAAAGTGAAAAAAGCGCAACACTCCGTTATTTTTGTTTTCTGGATAAAATTCATTGTGAACTTTTGAGTTCAGAAATCAGTTGACAATAGATTGGAGTAGAAATAAACAGGGCGTCTCGTTTTGAAAAATCACAATTTTTAAAATATATCGATACCGAGATGTTTGTTTTTTGTTAGTACCACGGTAATCGGCTAAGAAAGACACTATCAGGTCAGTAATTCAATCATTTTCGTATTTATATCAATGAAAAAGTTACCAATAGTGCAGACTCGAGTATAATCACAATATATATGAACATAGTTATAACTGAATATTAGGAATGCACTAAACTTCACGAAAAAAAAAGAGTTATAGTTTCACAGCAAACTCAGAAATTCAGTCAGCCAGAAGGAAATGAAGAATTAGCATTGTATGAGAATCCATAAGTCACTATTCGAAGGACCAATTAATGCTGGATTTAAATCGCTTTGAATCATTAGGATATTTCAGAAATTGTATCGGTTTTAAAGTCATGTGTTTCTGTTGCTTCATATCTCAATGAATATCTATTCCACTGTGTCATGGCATCACTGATCGATAAAGAATTTTGTACTTTATACATTGATGCTGATAACTCTTTCCAAATTTTCTCTCTTCAGCACATTACCATGTGATGTCGTTTAGCGATTTTTGCCCAATTTTCCTCTACGAATTCAAATTGAACGAAAGCGCTGCCAAAATAGCCCTTAAAATCAACCACGCATTTGGCAATGATATTTTATTGAACGCAATTTGGTTCCAGAGATTTTTGCTTCGAAAATGAACCCCGAAGTGGTCGAACCTCAGCGATCCAGGACGAGGATTTCAGGACCCTGGTGGTTCGAAATCTGTTCTTTGTTTCTGCGCAACCAAAACGATTCTTTTTTTGAATCGGATCATCACGTGTGATGGAGAGTGGATCCTCTACGGCAATAGGACGCGTTCAGGACAGTGGCTGGACACTGGTGAGCCATCCGAGCACTTTCCGAAGGCGAGAAGATCAAAGTTAATGTATGGTCGCCAGCGGTTGGTGTCATTCACTATAACTTCCTGCAACCAGGCCAAAACATGACAGGAGAGTGCCACTCCACTGTAAGGAAAGCGATGAAATGTACCGAATACCGAATGTACCGCCATCTTTCCACACCATCTTTTCAGACACTTCGATAACTATCACACCGGTAGAACCTTCGTTAATCAGAACATTGCAAAAACGGCCTTCGCCGACTTCTTCGAATCCCGATCACGATTTATTCATGCTAACGGCATTAATCGACTTCTCTTACGTTGGCTTGGTAATAACTTTCCATAATTTTTCAGTAATCGGACTTAATAAGGAGCAAAGAACCTTCATATATTTCGGCACTTTTCTTCAGAGTCGTCTCACCATCTTATAGGTTTTTGGAGTGGAAAAATTGACAGAAAATCTCTCAACGAAATCATATAAAAAGTAATGAACTGAAGAGCGAGGTAGCTCCAAAATATCACAAGTACTCAATTTTGAAGGTCAATTGCTGGTGGGGTCCTCTAATATCGTAAACGGTTTTGCCAAACTTTTCAAACAATCGTATATCGTTTCTTCCCCTTTTCAACCAAACTCTGATATTGATAATAATCACTTTCTTGATATATCAAGCTTCAGAGAAAACGAAGTATACGAGGCACTAAGGTCTCTCAAGCCTAAAAACACCACTGGTCCAGATGACATTCCAGCTTTCATCCTGAAAGATTATGCACTGGTGATTACTCGTCCTCTATCTATACTAATCAATCAATACCAAGGATCTGGAAATCATCAAAAGTCTGTCCCATTTCCAAGAAAAGAGATAGACGAGATCTTTCAAATAATCGGCCTATCTCTATTATTTGCAACTTTGCCAAGGTTTTTCTGCTGGAGCGAGTTATATATCGGCATGCAAGTTGCAATATAAGTATAAACCAACACGGTTTTATGAAAAATCTTTGAATGGTCATCAACCTTCTGAGTGTAACCCAACATATTGCTGAGTCTATTGAAAATAGGGCCCAAACTGATGTTATTTACATGGACTTTTCTAAGGCTTCGACAAGCTTGACCATGGAATTCTACTAAACAAACTTGTAGCCTTTGGATTATCTCCAGCCTTAATCGCACTCTTTCTGTCCTATCTACGGGATCTAAAATAATATGTTCAGCTCAATGGTTTCAAATCTACCGAATTGGTGCTTCTTCTGGTGTCTCACAAGGGTCAAATCTGGGACCGTTGCTCTTCAATATCTTCATTAATGATATTGCAGATGTTATTGATGAATATTTCCTTTTGTATGCCGATGATCTAAAACTAATCCATACCATGTGTAAAGTGACAAAATCTGTTAGCGATAATTTAGATATATATTTAGTTGCAAATTGTCAGATATAAAATCCCACTTCCTAAAATAACTGTTTTGTATCTCAATATAAATATAAAATGTGTAGTTTTTATAGTCACTTGTTTGTAGTGTTTGTAGACTATACAGTCACTTTGTGATGTATTTATTATACTCTGTCATTTCCTACTCTGTAATTGGGCTGTAGAGTATTACAAATGAATGAATAAAAAGAGGCACAAAATTTGGGAAAAAATGAACAATATCAGTGCATAGAGTACAAAATTCTCTATCGGTCAGTATATACCACGACAGTAGAACAAATATTTATTGAGATATAGAGCTATAAAACACATGACACTAAAACGTACAGAACAGGTTTCAAGAACTTTCAAAGTCTCCCTTGTGAAATAAACTTCCCAATATGGTTTTTTCAAAGGAATATAATCTACAACGAATTACTCCAACGTAAATAGCTACTTTCGGACAGGCACCACTTTCAAAGCACAGTGCTACAGTGCAGTGATCACTATGTGAAATGACAATGAATTGCTTGAATGATAAGAACAGAGAAAAAAATCGATAATATGTAATATCATTCAACTCGTTTATGAAATTTGATTTGTCAACGAAGCTAATCAACTCAAAAAAATTATTGGAATTAATTTCAAGACATACTGTATTTTCAGCTCGTAACATCAAATCCATTAGAGCAGGTCAGGCTCTCATGAACAAAATGTCGAGGTGTAAAGGAACATTCAATAAACGCCACTCCGTCTCAGCCAACCGCATTGTCACTCCCGAAATAAAATATTCAAATCACGCTATAATACCCCTTTAATTAAAACACTTTTTCCCGGCCCTCATTATCCACCGAAGATTCAATTAAGTTCTGAAAAGCCGCCATCAAAATATCAAAATATTTCTGAGTTATATTGCCTAATCCGGCCATTCTGAAGGGATTACGGTCCTCTATTTACAGCGTTACTGAAGAACTCTTCGGTCCACAATACCAAATTGGTATCCTGATTTGTTATTCGGAAAAATCGATGGCAGTATAACGTCCCACGCGCCATTTAACTGTCAGTTAAATGCGGTGTATGGGAAAAGATCAGGGTGGAGTATTTGGTTGAAATCGTTCTAGACTCCGCAGTGATATTGTAATGATTGGATAATGCTACGTGTGCCATGTTTCATATTTGTAGTCACATACCATTAGTTTTACGCTGCTTTGAAAAGTCCGAACAATTCCCAGAGATGCAGAAAATTTACGATCTTCAGAGAGTGAACTACTGTATTACTTAGAGCGTGCTTCAACTCGTTTTTGTTTCACAGAAAATGATCAACATAGAAAATAAGTTTGCTTATGTACGAACATAAGAAGTTATAAAGTGCATTATTCTGTATAAAAATGAAACTAAAATCAATTAAAAATATTATATGCTATGAAAATTGTGAAAATTTGACTTCACCAAAATGGTAGATTTTACATTTAGATACCCTTGAGACAGACAAAATAAACGCGGGCTCAATGCAGAGATAAATGCACACTTCAATTATACAATATAAAAATATAATCAACCTACTGATGGCTGTGTTGTAGTGTGATTTTGCTTTCTTTGCAGGAGGCTGCTCACTTCCTGAATCATCACTGTCCGATATATTTCATTTTTAATAATTTTTAAAAATCATTCATTTAGTAAAACAGAGGTTATGTTTACTGTAGACACTATAAACACTGTATACACTATAGGTGGCGGGAGAGATAGCGTAATCGAACCTGTGGAAAGAGAATCACACAGTCGCTTGCGCATGGCGACCCGTCGCCCCTCCAACAATTGGTTTTAAGTGCAGCTATAGATGTTTCACATCAAAAAATAATTCTGGTAGAATTCAGAAATAGCACTTTCCCATTAAAATAAAAACATGCAGTGGTTGTTTTGTAAAAAGGTATCTGAAGTACTCTGCTCATGATTGACAAAATGGGACTTGAATAATAAGCATGAAAGCATGTATACAGTCCCTGTTACAAATTTGAATTCGACCCTTTGTTTCTAATAGATAGCCGACGACGTCAGAGACATTTTCTGCAGGTAAGCAAACACATCTCGTTCATCTGTATTAGTTACCTTTCGCTCTTTCATTCCTTTGTTGAATTTGTATTCTTTTTCTCAAGAATATTCTGGTTTTTGCGATATTAACCGCAATTCTATTTTACTATTCGGGCAATGAATGATAACACTAATTTTAACAATATACAACTGAGGGGCATCCACGCAAAAGTGAACAAATCCATTTGAAATATATCTGCATAAAACGATATTTTTTGCTCTAGCAAAGGTAATCCTTTTTTTAAATATCAGAAAGTATGCTACAATGTTCATTTCATTTTTGCTAAAATATTACAGGAGTTTTTCGATATAGTAATATGGATTTGTTTACTTTTGCTTGAAATTACTTTTGCTACATCTTCAACGTTATCTTCTTCTATCATCTGTGTAACATTTCCAATTATATTGCCATCAATGATACTTTTATACCAAGCTAGTTCAGGATCTGCCCGCCAGTCATCATTAANAATAATAACATTCTAGATCTGAAACAAAATGTAACGATAGTCTGAAAAATGTATTGCAATTATTTAAATTTTTCGAAAAAAAAATTAAAAAAGTTAAAACAATATTGTATTGAAAGGGTTATATTTTCAGGAGTGACTGATTTTCTGAGACAGAAGGTTTTTGGCTTTCTACTACTCCATCTTGATACAAAAATATGTAGGAATCTTCCAAAGAAAGGAAGAAAGCAACCAATTTCAAAAGAAGTAACTCTCTACATAGATGTGAGTAGATCATTCAAAGAAGTTACTTTAGACATATCAGATATCAATCATAGGATTTCTACACAGTGTACTAAATGAAAGTTAAAAATTTCACTTACATGGAATACTGTCATCCTCACTGGTACACATCGATGTTTCGCCGTAACACACTTTCCTTAGGGCTCATCAGTAACAATAGGGATAATATTATAATAAAAAACACAATTTATTCATGAATTAAGATTTTTTATGTAACGGAATAAATTTGATCTACTTATGTAATCAATGACATCGTAATGACATTCATTCACGTACATGATTGAACAATATTCTTTCTGGCTGAGATGCATTCAAATACGTGAATGAATGTCATTACGATGTCATCGATGACATAAGTAGATGAAACTTATTCCGTGACATAAAAAATGGTAACTTATGAATGAATTGTGTGTTTTTTTTTATATTATCCAGATTGGTACTGAAGAGCCCTAAGGCAATTGTCTTATGGCGAAATATTGATTTGTACTAGTAAGGATGATAGTGTTCCACGTAAGTGAATTTTCTTTTCAGAAAAATATTCAATATTTTCAATTTTTCATAATTACTTTTTTTCATTCATTCGTTGCTCTATGTTGGACTTATTATGTTTCTGGTTTCTGTTTTGTATACACCAAAAGAAGGTAACAATTTGTGAATCAGCAGTAGCAACTGATTTCTAAAATACAATAAAGAACATTTTTATACTACCGAAGGAGAAGCAAAATTTTTCTGGGTATGTTCACCCCAGCTCCCAGAGGCTGTCCATACAGAACCACATCAATCATTTTCTTCATCAGCTATTTCAATTATTTGATTTGTATTTCTTGTATCGATAGTTTTTGCAAAAAATGTTGGTGTGATTTCTCAGTACCCGTTATGTTTGAAGTATAAATTCAGTGTTCTTTGATATTCACAATTTTATAATATTTTTCTCCTTACGAAATTAACTTGAATAAATGTCTTGAATACAGTCAGTTGCCAGTTCTCACGCACATATACGTAGATATTATGCTTGAGGAAGCTATTGTCCAGCGAAACAGGTTTCGCGGTTTTTGTAAACCCCCTTTAAAGTGAAAATCATACAATAAACTGTATTGATGAGTATATACTTCTATACGTATATATCTTTTCTTTCACTCTGTTGGCATTTTTTTTTTGGGAAAAAATGAAATTTACCCTCTCCAATCGCGACAGAGATCGGTTGTGCCGATAAAGATCGTCCTCAAAGATGGCACGTAGATGTCGTGGTCGAAGTAGAGTCCAAAAGTGAGATGTTTTTTAAAAAATAACATCAAGTTTGAATGAATTTTGAACTGAAAGGCATTTTGAGAGGACTGGCGGCCCCCTACGCCAGTAACCAGACTGGATGTCGACGGATTCGACGAGGTCATCACTGCGATAATGGATGTGCCAACTTAGGTTGGCAGCATTGCCTCGAGCAAGACAGTTGCGCCCCCGGACGAAGCTTGTGTTCACTATGGACAGGAGGTGAAATGCGCTCGACTGAGGAGCAATTGCCATATGAATCAAAGATGAAGAAGGTAACAAAATAGATTTAATCTTCATTACAATCCCATTACTGAAATTTATCAATAAACGTATTTGAACTCGAACCACTCACTTCATTACTATTACCGTTAATATTTCAGTATTTCTTTCATTATTATTCTAATAATGTTGCCAGTGAGTTTTTAACTTCATAAACCAGTAGCATATGCTCCACCGTGTGAATCACACGTCAAAAGGTAAGACCTCGTTAGTCCTTAGCTCACACAAGTTTCTCAACTTCTGAGAGTTGTCGTTCGTATGAGGGCGACAGCTGATTAACAAAAAAACAGATTTTTAAACATACCAGAAAAGTGATACTTGGGTCCAAGAGTCATCTAATGAGCCGAAAATGCACTCACTTCGCGAATATTTCTACCATTTTTTTCGTCAGGTCGGTGCAACTAAAGCATGATTCAACTCATAATCCCAGGTGTACAGAATCAAAATTTCATATTGATGTTAATATTATTATCATTCTTTGAAATGTTGTCACTTGAAAACTTTCTTCAAAGCTCCGACACATTTTGAGGACTCGTGGGCATCATCACAAAATAAATCATTATGTCTATCCTATTTATTCAGAAACAAACAATCAGAGCCCAAAGTTACTTAATAATCACTGGCATTATTCCTTATATATTACATACATTTTCATTGTTATTACTATCATTATCACCGTTATGATTTTGCAAACCATTCATCTACCTGATTGAGTTTTGGTCAAGTTTTTTGCACTCCGTTATAAACCAATTCTTTTCCGATTCGTGAGTCCCTGTTTCTCCATTTTTCTATCGATAGTCGAAAATGAAAATCCCCATCACCAAACAGCACACATCTTACGTGAGAGATTCATTATTGCTGTCAAAACCATCGAAGAAATGTGTTGAACACTGGATAGAAGACGGAGGAGTAATGAAAATGCAATGTACTACACCTGAAACAACAAGGCCTGCTGTAGAGAAAAATTTTCATGATAGAATTTTTAGAGATGAAAAGTATACTTTGTCTAGCAGTCGTGATGCGCAAATCACAGAGGAACTATCTTCTACAACTGAACACGATGCAAGTATAAAATATTCGTTTCGTCGATATTGCAATGAGAAATTCAAAACTACAAAAGGTTTGAGAATCCACTTTTCAAACATTCATAAATCTGAGTCAACAACGTTTTCCTCTTCCATCCAAACCTGTACAATGAGTCTGAATGTTGAATCCAAATCTAGTCCAAATACTACCAAAGCTATCAATGATAGACTTTCTCTATACAAACTCCATTCTCACATATTGAAGAGAATTCCCAAAGGAGCAAGAATGTGTGCTGCAGAAGCTTTGAGCAAAGCTATTGATGAATGCATTCAGAGCAATTCGTTAGATCAGTGGGAATATTTGCTTTGTTATGCATACAGATGCTTTTGTCTTCCACCACATAAAAGAAAATCGTGAAAAGTCTCTCACTTGACTCATTAAGAAGAACATTTCCAATATCTGTCCAGAAATTTACATTCACAAATTCGAGAGTCGATCTAAAAAGAAAACAAATTTCTCAAAATCGGTAATAAATAAAGTTTCGGATGGCGATCTCACTTCCGCAATCTGTATTTTGACTCCAACTGACAGTTTTGCAGATTTTGATGATATTACGTTAACTGAACTTCAAGCTGAACGTCCCGCTGACGTCTGTCAAGAACCTAAACCTGACACTGTACTCCACTCCAAGTTGATGAAAAACAAGTTTTGAAAGCAATCAGATCATTTCGCACTGGATCAGCAGGAGGAATAGACTCCCTTAGACCTTCCCATCTACAAGACTTGACATCAAAAAGTTCTGGTTGTAAAGGTGAAAAGCTTCTGTCTTCTTTGACTTCCTTGTGTAACTTTTTGCTGAGCGGTCGACTGAATCCCGATATTTGTCCTATTTTGTATGGTGCCTCTTTGATAGCATTAAAAAAAAAAGATGGTGGCATTCGCCCCATTGCTATTGGTACCATATTTCGTCGCCTTGTAGCGAAATTATCTTGTATTGATGTTTCTAGTTTTTTAGGAAATTTATTTCCTCCTGTTCATTTTGGTTTTGGAACTCCAAGGGGATGCGAAGCAGTTGCACATGCTGCACGTCTCTTTTTGAATGAGCATCCCAATCCATCTTCTCAAATTTTTGTTAAACTAGATTATAAAAACGCCTTCAACATGATTCACAGAAACATCATTTTACGAAAAACCCACGAAATTATTCACATTAGAATGTCATCTCGTCTCAATAGTCTTCCTTCCCATATAGCATATTTTCTATTGAAATACTGTTTGGCAATCCCCAAATTATTGTATACCCTGAGATGTAGTCCAACTTGGATATGTCAAAAACAGTTACAGGAATTCGATTCCACTTTACGCCAATCTTTACAAGGAATTACCAATAATAAATTCGAAGATATCACTTGGAGTCAAGCTACTCTCCCAGTTAACTCTGGTGGTTTAGGTATTCGATTAGCCTCATCTCTCTCACTGCCAGCATTTTTTTTTCCTCTCATAACAGTTCTCGTCATTTGATCAACTCCATTCTTTCCAAATCTTTGTCTGAAATTTCTGATGCGTATTACTTGAATGTTGAAAATAAATGGTTATCTCAAACAAAAAATACCCTTCCCGAAAATAAAAAGTGTCAGAAAGCCTGGGATTATCCAATGATCAATTTGGTTCAAAATCAACTTCTTGAGTCAGCTGAACGTTTCGATATTCAAATGGCTAGACTCAAAGCTGTTATGTCCAAAGAATCTGGTGCCTGGCTGAATGCTCTTCCCGTGGCTTCTTTGGGTACCCTCTTAGATGATGCATCTTTCAGGATTTCGATAGGCCTTCGATTAGGTTCTTCAATTTGTGTTAGTCATAAATGCAGATATGGATCCACTGTAGAAGAAATTGGTTACCATGGCCTAAGTTGTAAATTCAGTTCTGGCAGATTTTCAAGACATCTTCCATTAATGATCTTATAAAAAGAGCTCTAGCCACTGCAGAGGTTCCTTCAGTTCTTGAACCCCTTGGTGTTGGTCGAGATGATGGTAAGCGTCCAGACGGGATGAGTAAAATTCCTTGGAAATTTGGAAAACCTCTGGTTTGGGATACAGTTGCAGCTTCACACCTTGCCGCTACGTCTAATTCTACTGGTGCAGCTGCTATGTTTGCAGAAAAATCAAAGTTTCGGAAATACTCCACTTTGCTAAATTCTTACTGTTTCTTTCCTGTTGCTATTGAAACCTTTGGTGATTTTGGATCTCATGCTTATGAATTGTTGAAAGAAATTGCTAAAACAGTGATCAATTTCACCAATGACATCAGAGCCTATTCATTTTTGATTCAAAGAATCAGTATCGCCATTCAAAAGGGTAATGGCCACATCGATATTGGGTACTCTTCCGTCTACTCAAAAATTAGATGAAATATTCCTGAACCCACAAATCAAATCAAAATTTCCTATGGACAACGCAAAATGGAGTCAGCAGATTGATCATTGCCCAAATGTCTCAGAAGATGCAGAGGAAAATAAACAAGTTCTGGAATTATTAGTTCAAAAATTCGAAAAAACCACCATGAGCATTTCTGATTCAATTTCAAGAAATTTGACTTCAAATCCCTCATTCCGTTGGTCCAATAATGGGAAGAATCATTACATCCGTGATTACTGGAATGAAAACAGCGGTGGCGAACGTATCACCAACACCTACAACACAATTGAATCAGTGGGACATTCCTCAGTCAAAACCCTTAGGCTTAATGAGTTGAAAAATATTGGCAATACCTGTTTCATGAACATGAACAATCCAATGTTTGTCAAATATGAGTTGGTTACTGGAATATTTGGAAAAGAATGAGTACATGAAAGATATCAATACTAATATTTTTAATACGGAGGGTGCTTTAATCAAAACTTTCGCAGAAGTTATCAAAGAATTGTGGTCAGAAGATTCATCTGATAGAGCAGTGAACACAGTCTTCTTAAAAAATCAGATTCAGAGTTTTGCCCCTCGATTCATGGGTCATGCCCATCAAGACGCCCATGAATTCGTTCGTTATCTTTTAGAAGGCTTACATGATGACGTTAATAGAATTATTGAGAAACCTAAACCGACCTTAACGGAGATTAACGAAAAATTGAGCGACAGCGAAAAAGCGCAAGAGTCATGGCTGATTTATTTGAGTACATAAAACTCTAAGATTTCGTTGGTCAATTAAAATCCACGATGAAGTGCACATATTGTGGAGACTCATCTGTAACCTTCGATCCTTTCTGGGAATTGTCATTCCCCATACCACAAGGAACTGGCCAATTGAATTCATCACAGTGCTTGAATTTCTTCACAAGAGAGGAAACTTTGGATGGACATGAAAAACCGACGTGTTCAAGTTGCAAAGAAAGAAGAAAATGCACAAAGTCTTTATCGATCCATAAGTTTCCACGTATTTTAGTCGTTCATTTTTAAAGATTTTCTCAAACAGAAAGATTTAGAGGCAAATTAAATGTTGCCATCGAATTTCCTCCAGATGGATTAGACATGAACAATTATGCAGCAGAAAATGTGACTCCTTGTCGTTATAATCTATATGCACTTTCGAATCACACTGGATCTACCTACAGCGGACATCATACAGCATTCTGCAGATATCCTTATACTGGCACGTGGCACGAATACAATGATTCACACGTGTCACCAATTACACCAAAATCGCTTGTGAGTGGAGATGCATACATCCTCTTTTATGAAAAGGAGGAAACAAGTTCGCACCTTTGAGCGTTTTGGAATGTTATTTTTGTACTGTTATTTTTAATGTTATAATGAATTAGTTATGTGAGATTTATGTTATATTATATTTTTTGATATTTGAATAATATAAATCTCCTGATTGAGATGAGGTCAGATAACATTAAGAAAATTATCGTTTCTCAATTGATTCTCGTACTGAAATCCCTTAAATTTCTCTCTAGTTTGGAATACCAGCTAACCAATTATGATCCAAAATATACAAAAACCTTTTCCATTAGACTGCTAACGGATGCATCAAATTATGGTGTGGCATGAGTTATTAAATGTTGGTGTTGTTGAAAAACGTATCCTCACATATCTCATACACCAGGACCGCTATTTTTGAGTTTCAGGAAGTAGGAATGTCAAAAGAAATTGCCAAGAATGGCCTTCGTTTCGCAATACCGTATTCTTGAATGATTTTTATCACAAATATTAGCGAATTCTCCCTCTAATTTGTGACTGGAAAAAATTGACGTCAGGAAGTAGAAGAGAAACTCACAAGCAAAAAGTCTAGACTGTCAAAGTTTTGTGAACTTTATTCATGAAATTTTGTAGGAAACCTCATTTTGAACCATTTCAACAAGTATGGACGACTTCGCTTCACTGATGTGTTTGGTACATTGGTACCATTGGTACATTGATAGCATCTTGATAGGAACGTCCTTCAACCGAAGTGGAACATTATTGAACAGTAAACTCATTTTCACTCTATCAAGGAAAGGTTCAAGTATTATTCTTTCGAATACAAACCTTTTCTATACGTATTTGATTTGGTTTGGTATATCACTTGCAGCAATTTTGACAAGCAGCTGCTTTTCGTTGAGTTTGGTATCACTGATACATGAAATGATGTTTTACAAAACAAATCGTTCTTTATAAGTTCCACATCTAATAATATTCAGTTCCTTTGTGACTTTATTTCACAATGCTTTTCTATGATGACAAGTATAATGAAAATTTCCTATCAGTTTAATAAATGTGACAGAGAAAACATCCAGGGGTTCCTGTCTGCAGAATATTATTAATTTCGTTCGCAATGAGAAATGACCTTCTATCTAGTAGGAATGTTCGATGTAGAACAACAGGTTAATTTCACCTGAGACACTGACAAGAAATATTCTACTAGACCTCAATTTTTGGCGGCCACGATTAGATGAATATATTGAAGAAATTGCAATACTGGTGGAAATTTTTCTTGGCATGATCATCTCGAATGATTGGCCATGGTCACCATGGTCATTTAGATTCCTAGGCTCCATTTACAGTTATCGTTGACTCCCACATATGGGCTGGAAAGTCCCTAGCCAAAGACAAAAAATGCGTTTTTCTGTTCAAAATCGGCTTAATTCATCAACGTTATCTCCATCAACAGCTACACAATAATGTGTTCATTTAACAATTTTTTTTCATTTCATAATTTGAAAGTTTATGTTTCAAATAGTACATCTGCAAAACATCTGAATTTTCACTCTTTGTCAAATTAATTGTTGAATGTGGCGTTCACCGAAACGGGGCGTGGTCAAGCTTGACGTCACATCAGTCGACTCGGCGACAAGGGAGTGCTGGCGGATAAGCGAAATACGTGTGCTGAAGCCGTAGATAGCAAGTTTTGTGTTGTTTACTGCAGTGTGAAAACTGAATATGAATAATGATAAAAAATAACGTTACAAGTATTGCATCGTTCCTAAATGCAGGAATTCTTCGGTAACTGCACCAAACAAAATTTTTTACGTCACTGTTACGAAAGTTATGGCAGCGTGCTATGCGGGGAGCCAACTTTGTATCTGCCAAGGGACGCATTTTTGTTGCGAAGATCATTTTAATGTAAGTATGAATGATAATGATTGATAAAAAAAGTATAGTTTACTCTGAACACTACTTCGAATTTTAGGTTGAAACAGGCTCAAAAGTATGAAAGTGGAAAAAATTATATTGAAACCAGGTGTAATTCCGCATATATTTGATTGCCGGATTGATAGACCGACGGCCCATACATCTGAAGCTTGTTCAAAAAAATGAAAAACAAATTTTGTTGTATATTTGCAACGAAGATATCGCTGAAAATCAAATCATGTCTGATGAAGCAGGTACACAGGAAAATACCTTTGATGTTGGAATTCAAGTTAACGAACAGGTTTTTCGAAGATCAAAAGCTGAACAGACCGTAAGTATTATATACCGCCGCAAAAGAAATCGTTCTAAAGAAACAGAAAATACAGAAAGTATTGGAAAAAATTACTACTAAGTTTTTCCGAGAACAGTGAGAGTTTGAGTACATCAGACATGAATTCTGTTGATACATCATCAGATTCTACTTTATCTGGAGTATTAGTTGAACACTGGAGTTCGAAAAATAATATTGAGCAAGATCTATTTACGTCATAGAGAAAAATCCGAAATTATGTCTTGGAATCCCAAGGTAATCTTTATTTATTATAGAACTTTTGTCTTAAAAATGCCAGTTATCGAGAATTGATATATACATTACTTTCAAGAAAATTAAATTGAAATGACATAGCAGCGATTCATAATCTCCAACTATAGGCCTGGTTGCTTCCGCTCGAAGCTCGTTTGCCTGGTTTGACGTCAAGATGTACCGCGGGCGATCCCACATATTCAATTGCTCTTGCTCAGTTGATGCTCTTGAAATATAAACCGGTAAATTTTGTGGGATATTTGGGAGATGATTTACTCTTATAATATACTAGTACTATGTTGCTGTATCGCTGCTGTTCCAATGTTTTGACAGAATCAGAATCAACGAACTTAGGCCTGCGCAGCGTTATAGAACAGTGCTTTCAAAGAATTGTTCTACATTGCCATCTAGTGGCGAGTTACAGAAAAATTGATAGCCTAAAACGATCGGTTGAGCGATGTAGAAGTTTATCACTTACCAACCATCCAACAAACATCCATTTTTATAAATTAGATAATTTTCAATAAAAAACTGAATTAGCTTGAACGAGCCCATTTCAATACCATTTCTGTAGAATTATTTATTCTATGAGTCAAAACAGTCTCAATTTCAGCAATAACATCTTCATTCGAGGGATATTTCTTACCGGTGAGCAGTTTTTCGAGGTCTGCGAACAGCCAGTATAGTCGCTGGGAGGCCAATCTGGTGAATATGGTGGATGTGGGAGCAATTTGAAGTTCAGTTCATGTAGTTTTGCCATTGCTTTAATTGACTTATGACACGGTGCATTATCTTGATGAAACACTTTTTTTTTCTTTGACATATGCTGTTGTTTCATTGCAATTTCGGCCTACAAATGCTCCAATAAAGTTATATAATATTCACTGTTGATGGTATTTCCCTTCTCAATATAGTTGTTGAATATTATACCACGCACATCCCAAAATACCAAGGTCATAACCTTTTTAGGCGATTGTTGTGCTTTCGGGCGCTTTGAACGAGGTTCACCAGTTGCTCTCCACACAGATGACGATCGTTTTGATTCCGGAGTGAGGTGATGGATCCACGTTTCATCCATCTCACATATAGACTCAAAAATTCTTGTTTGTTATGTTTGAACATAACGTTCTTGTTTTTGGTCAACAGTGAGCTCGCACGGCACCCACTTTGAAAATTGCTTTCTCATAGTCAAATGCTCAGGCAAATACACGTTCTTTTGATACCTTCACAATGTCAGCTAACTCGCGCACCTCCACTTATCGAACATTCAAAACGATTTTGTGGATTTTTTTATGTTTTCTGGTGTTACTGCCTCATTTGGACGTCTACTGCGTTCTGCATCATCGATGTCTCCACGACCACGTTTGGAGTCAGCAAACCAACGTTTAATTATTGTTCTTGATCGAGCAGAGTACTTATAACACTTTCCAAGCCATTGCTTTGCTTGAACGGTATTTTTTCCATCAAGAAACAGTGTAAATGGACACACGAAATTTTTTTTGATCCATTGTCACAAAAGAAGTGTCACTCTTAGCACAATATCTCACAAACTCACTAGCGCTATCTATGTTTTAAGCCCGAGACTTTTCACCCCAGGTAGTAACTGGATAGATGCGTTCCGCAATGAATTTCATCATTTCTAAAAACACAAGCGTTGTATTATGTTCTAAGTTTTCTCGGTTTGGTATAACACGACATATCGTTACAAATACAACTACATTCACTTCAAATGACTCCCAATTACTTTTATTTCAATATGATAATAAACATGAATTTACCGCCATATCATCCTTATTCAAATGAAGCAGGGGCAAATATGGTCAAAAGCTATCAGGAATACATTAGAAATGCCCTTGGTGAAAATATTAGTTGAAACTTGAATAAATTTATGATTTTTTTCATTATAGATATTCTGTAAACAATGCGACCGAACTTTATTTTTCCCAACATATATTTGGTAAAATATTGCGACCTAAATGTTACATAGTTTTATCAGAGAAAATAATACTCGAGGGTCAAAAAATTGCATTCATAAGGATGAACAGGTGATTTTTCCTATAGAAGAAGACAATTTGTTGAATTCAATTAGTTAACTGACCCAGCAAACTTCCTAACGTCTCAAAATTGATAAACGTTATGTTACACCGACTGAGTTACATTTACTTTTTTTTAATTGTTTTTGTGTAGTACAAAGTCAGACCATACTAACATAACCAGTGTTGCTAGGTTATTTTCATGCTGATCAGTGGATGTTGTGCCAAAAAACATTAGAATGATACAACAACCAGTGGAGAATATATTTTATGTATAACTCACAATCAGAAAGTGAACAAACTGAGTTATCAGTGAATTTGAATCATCTGACAGTAGAAATGAAGCTCGAGAGCCAAAACAGTAGTTGTACTATAAAAACAAAAGACGTGGCCACACCGAAAACTTTGCTTTCCTCGTGCGATTTCCACTTCACCTGCAGTGTATTGATTCTCAGTGTAATTGCGTTACGACTTCGTTGTAAAAGATCCATATATTTCGCTCGCAATAACACTGTGACGAATATTATTGAATTTTATCTATATAACAATGGACCTTTACACTGATTATTGGGTTAGCCGCATAGGTGGTAAATACTTCGTTTTGTATTTTGACAATTTGTCAATGATTTTTTCAAAATCACTTGATATGAACATGGCGGGTTGGCTGTCTTTGTTCATCTTTCACTGCCTGAACCACTGTGCATGCTGTTTTTGGCGAGTGTATTGGCTTGGGATGTGGGGGTTGAGCAAACCGGCCATCGGATGCCTGCTTCCACGTAGCCCCGCTGGATACGGGAATGACAGAATCATTTCGTAGCATCGCCTTGTCACGGTAATGCGGGGCTCTATCGTGATTGACCTTCTTTCCCTAGCTACTCGTGGGACTTTTATGGACGCTGAGTCTACAGAGGAGGATGTCGAGCTTATGACTCCAACCGACCTACCTGTAAATTTAGATCAGGAGCGAGAGCTTCTCAACTCTCCAACTCCTGGAAACGACTGAGTCGTTTCCTGAAGTGCGGGGTACTTTATGAAACCGCCTTGCACCAAATTCTTGAGCGGCGTACGCTGAATCTGTCTCAAATTGGGATACAAAGCCCCCATGAGCAGGTTAGCAAATGTTTGCTATCAAGTGATGTTGCATCAAAACCAGAAGAGGCGAAAAAGCCCTTCACGGCTAAATCTAAGCCATCGTCAGGTGTAGCTGACGTGCAAAAACCTTTATATGGAAAGGTTGTCGTGGGTATCAAGGTAGGAATCTTGCACCGTGACTATCCAACTAACTCATTAACAAATCAGGTTTTTAGAGTTCGGCAGAGCCGTACTCTTACCATGTGACCTGAAAGACCACTAACTATACAAACTAATCGGTTTCGTTAAGAATCTTGGTTTACTTGGTCGAGTGTGAATAGGTGTGAGCTACAATAAACCCTTGCGTGTTGCGGTGGAGTGTCGAATAGACGCACTCACTTTGGACCTAACCTAACCTAACCGTTCTGAATTGTCGAAACTGTTGATGACGTCATTTATATCCTATGTGAATAAAAATGATTCACTCATTGTTTGTGGGTGAAATGACATACCTATCTGGCGAAAATACTAACATTCCTCATTACCTCTAGTATCAATACTGGTGATATAGTTTCTGTATAAAGTAGGTAGATAACAGTGACATTCAGAAGTAACAATTTGTATTTCGTATCTCTTTCGGAAAATTTTATTAATGTCATTGAGTTTATGTTTTTTTACATTGAAATATTACGTAATACATCACAATTTCCTTGACATGACTTTTTTATTTTGAATTATGGTTATCTTGCTGGGTAGGTTCCAAAAATATTTGGAAAAGTGAGGTTTTGGCGTTAGAATTGTCCATCCTCATACCACTAATAGCCACTTGAATTTTGAGGCACGTGTAGGTTTACATGATTCGAAAGTGTAACAAGGTATTCATATTTGGGAACACACCTACATCATCTTTGCCATTCCTTCTGACGTCCCAAATGTTTTTGACACGTTTCATGTGTGATGTTGCAATTCTGATAATTACCTAAAGAGGATTATTTTTGGCTAATAAAAAATGTACATTCAAATAGCTTACTTGGTGAATATTTAGCTGCTTTCACCTTTTTGTATATTTCTCACTCCTTGGGTTGATTTGCTTCAAACATTTCGGATTTTTCTGAACTTCACCATGAAGCTTTCAGAATTCATCACAGACTTACGGATATTCACATAACAAGTACTCGATTTCACCTGGATTTATTTTAATTTTGCTATCTTGTTCTAGTCTTTTATTTTCTGTGAGACGTTCATTTATTGAAGAAGATATTTTTCTAATTGTTTTCATTAGCTTTTGTTTCAGCTTGTTCTTTGTGTTCTGTTTTTTTCATATCGTTTCTGTTTCATTTCTAATTGCTGAAAGAATAATTTTTGTTTCTGTTTTCATATTACTTTCAGTTGTCGAAGAATTTGTCGCTACAATGTCTAATGAATCGAATTTTTTGTTGTTGTTTCACCTGGTGCTGTGATGAAGTATTCATTCTCAGGTTTTATTTCATGGGTATGAATTTCATCGCATTCTTGTGAAATATTTCCGTTTTTATTTTTATTTTAACCTGCTAGGAATAATGTTTATGTATTAGTATTGAAGTAGATACGTGACGTTATAAAAAGAGATTTCAAATTGTATTTGAAATAATGAAAAAATTCACGAATAATACTTTTGTTTTCTTTCACCATGAATGTTGAAGTTGGAGCATTTTTTTGATATTCGTGACTAGACTACGTTTTTTTTCAATTTCTTCCCGCAACAGCTCATATTCTTCACTTGTTTTCTACAGTTAAATTATCGCACATTGCTCATATACAGTTGCGAATTGAGTCTACATCAATAGTTTTCTCCGTAAGTTGATGGATTTAGCCATTCTACGTGGTAGGATATCATCATGAAGAATGTGGACTGGAACTTCCTGTTTCTATACCACTTGTATTTGTAACTAATGTAACTGCAGTTTTGTCCTACAATAATTCGTTTGAAAATGTCCTACTAGGAAGAAACAGCAGTAATGTTAGTTATAAATACAAGTTGTATAAAAACATGGGAAGTTCTATTTATCATTTTTATAGTTTTCTTCGTATTTATCTTTATCATTAGTTCCAGTTTCGAAATTTTACCATAATATTATCGTTAACAATGTTTCATGGCGAATTCCATTAGTTTGGCCATTGTCTAATATGATATGATTTGTAATCTCTGAGATAACAAATGAAAATTTAAACTGAAAAACCAACTGAAAATAACAATTATATTAAGCAAGAAACCTGGAATTAAGACGGAATAAAATAAAAATTAGGCGAAAAATTGAAAATGGAACAAATAAAATGCAATAAAAAAATTAAAATTAGGAGATTCCACTACGTTTCGATTGTTAGTATCCACAACCGTCTTTGAGTGATGACTTTACTTATTTCTCCGAAAGTTGAGTATTTATAGGTCTTTTGAGTGCTATCCTCCCTTTTCTCTTTCCGCTTCACCAGTTTAGCGAGAGATTGCCATTTGACGGGAGGTGACTGGTTTACGCAAGATCAGGGACTGTCAATGGGATCGCCACTTTCACCAGTTATACCCAATATATATGGAGTGGTTCAAAACTCTGGTCATTGAAGAAGCCCACAAGAAGCAACAAGTCTGATTGGAAAACGTTGAAGACACCTTCATACATGGATTACAGAACTAGACATCTTTCTGAATCACATCAATAGCGTAAGACATTTCATTACCTTCACAAAACGAATTGCCATTTGTAGACGTATTGGTGAAGAGGAACTAAGTGGAAAACAATCTGTATACCGAAAACACACTCTCACGGAACAGTATCTGAATCACGAATCCAACCACCATCAATCTACCAAAAGAGGAATCATCAAGACTCTGGTAGACCGTGCTTTCGGGATCTGTAATATGAAGAAAGGTCTCGAGAAGGAACTAGGCATCATCAAAAAAGATCTCCAACGGAATGGCTACTCCAAAGTGATGTTAAAATAGACTTGGGCTAGAAGACAAAAAAGAGAAGCAGTCACAACTAGTACTTGCACTTCTCTACATTAAAGGATTTTCGGAAAGGATAAGAAGAATTGGGTTCCAGTACAACACCAGAACCTGCTGCAGATCCGAAACCACCATCCGTAGCAACCACAAAAACCAGGCTACCAAACGCGGACTACGATTTCAAGAATTGCATTTACCGGATACCCTGTGAGTGCGGAAAATCCTACATCGGTGAAACTAAGAGGCTATCAAAAGTCCGCATTGGCAGACATAAAAAACACACACAGCGAGAAAAAAACAGCGAATTGGGAATGACAGCATGTTTGGACTCATCAACATAACATCCAGTGGTCCCGAGCTGAGATCATCCGCAGAGAGGAACATTGGTTCAAGAGGAAATTGAAAAAAGTTGCATACATGTCGTCCAAGGACGCATTCAGCCAAGCTAGCGTAGAGATACGCAAAATATGGAAACCCATAATGATGCGAAAAACGGTGAACTCCCGTCAAACGGCTATTTTCAGCTATACCGGTGAAGCGAAGAGAGGAAAGAAGGGATATGTGAAAGCACTAGAATAACCTATAAATAGTCATCTCTCGGAGGAATTAGTCCAGTCATCACCCGAATATTATTGTGAATCCTAACACTCGGAACGAAAGTAACTTAGCTTGAAATCTTTCACTTTTCATTCTTCATTTTATTATCATTTCAGTCGAGGTGTTTTGCTCAATTTAATTGTTCAACTATCATTTTTTATTTTTATTTTCATTTGTTATATCAGCGATTTAAAATCATATCATATTAGACTATGGAAGTTCGAAATAATGAAATTCGCCTTATTTCCTGTTTAGAAATGAACTTGCTCGAGTGTTCATACTTGTTTTTCGTTTTGAAATACCGGGTACTCCGAAATATATTTTGAGTGTTTCATGTTAAGATAGACAAAAATGAAATTCGAAATAACAAACAATGTATCTGATTTATTCCATTGATTTGGAAATCAGAGCATAACAAGTAAAAACTGAGGGTCTCATTCACGAAGTTCATTTGCAAATTGTTAAAAATTGAAATCTACGTCAATTATTACATTTTGTTGACCTCTGAATGGCCCAATCTGACTGTATATTTGTAAATCAGAGCATAACAAGAAAAAACGTAGGGTCTCATTTACGAAGTTCATATTTTCTGTACCATTCTTAAACGCATTTTGTGTGCCCGAATCCTAGAGAATAGCGTTACAGTGTTGAACAAACGATGCCATCATTTTTACTTTGGTACCACTAGCGTTACTGCTGTTTTGTATTTTCATTCGGAAATAAATGCTACATTTCCTTGTTAACGTTCTTCATCGGAATATGAAACTAATGAATCCATTTTCTGTGTTATTTGTTGTTTGTAGCAACTCCTATTCATAGGGAGTCAGAAACGCCAGCAGCTTGCTACAGTAAAATCTTCCACATCATAAACCGAATCCTTTTCAGTATAGAAACGTCGACATTCAAATCCACGAACGTATTTCACACCACTTGCACTCCTCTGAAAGGTCTGCTCATAATTAGAATTCATTCAAATGGTGGCTCGACGTCCCTATTTAGGCCACTCTAATTCGTTATAATTTGTAATATGCAAAGCACTTGCTCCAATTCGAGTTTCGTGTCTCACATTCATCTGGTTTTCCCCCGGTATTGAGCGCGATGCCAGAGCTTGTTTGCTATAATGAGAAAATTACTATAGAAATAAAACGAATACAGTTCTATGTATAAATTTATAAATAATTTCCAGAGTTCATAAATGCTTGAATCCGTAGAGATTATGTCATTTGAACACTCAGCTGATAGTTCTGGAACCCAGTATATAAGGGAATTACAAATATTGAAAGCTATTGAAGATGCCAACTTGGTTTCATGAACAATTATTTCAATGTCCTCAGCTTCCTTATCTCCAAAAATATGAAACGCTTCTTTCAACACATGTTTCACTCACCATTTCAATATCAACTGGGGATGATCACAACTGATTAATTTAACAGATATTAGCTATGTGATCCGTTATTTGACGGTAGAAACCATCATTTCAAATTTTTGATGTGGAAAAAATTTATTTGAATTCATTCGATGTGAAGTTCTGCAAAAAACTACTCATATCAGTGACATCTCAAGTTGACTGAATTGAATTATGAAATCCATATAAGTGTACACTATTTTGATTTATGATTCCATTTTATGTGTCAAATGTGGGATGCACGAAATCAATGCTTTTTGAAATGATTGTCTGTCTGTCTGTACATTTGTGCGTGGTAGTCTCTAAACAAATGTAATACAGTAAGCTTGTATGTGTGAATTTTACAAATTCGAACTTGCCGTGTTTAAAAAAATTACGGATTGGACATCTACAGAAGAAATGAAATGGAAATGAATAAAATTTCAAAATTTTTTAAAGAACTAAAAATATTTATGTCGAAATAATCCGATAAGTTGGTCAAAACTGAAGAAATTGGACAAATATGACTAAGCAATGAAATCCAATTTGTTCGTGTTTAATACTATAGTTGACATTTTTTTGTTTTGTTTGGGAATATCGAAAACTATGCTGTCGAAAAATGATCAGTAATATTCGTTTCTATAACTATGAGCAAGATGTTCTCAAGATCATCCGATTTCAATTTCATAAAACTGTGATCAATACAAGTTTTTATGTTGCCCTAAACTCTGGTGATACTATTTAGAAATAGTATCGTCTCCTTTCAATAAATCAAGATTTATGTCTCTTGTGAAGATATTGTAGATGTGAAGATACAGTATCGCTCTCATTTTTTCTTCAGCAAATTTTGCAAACAATTTATAAAATCTTTGTCATTCAAAATCAGCCATTGAGAACTGGAAACTCTGATTGGCCTACGGAGAGATGACCCGTCCAAATTTCACCTCCTGAAAGAAGGAATGCTACTGCTAATGATCGCTACGAGAAAAAAATAGAAGTCATTTTGCAGAAGAGGCAATACATGAAGATTGTACTATATCCAGCTGCATCGATTAAAAGGACTATGGAGAAACAGCAACTTTCCGTTTTAAAAAAGAAGATATGGAGTCAGTATTGACATGGCAATCCTCCTCAAATGTAACCCAACATCTATAAGATGTATCTAAGGCCGCTAAAACCGACCATAAGTTCTAGAGATTTAGACAACCACAACTCATTTAGATTCATGTTACCAACCATTCATTCCGTAAAATGTGAATTATCGTTTTATGTGAGGAAATCAAGTCATTTCGTCCTGTTACTGGAGGCAATAAAAGTTGTGGACTGAGAAAGTCTGGCCTCTGTTTATGACTTTTCACATTGATAGTATTTCCTACAACGGAGTGTTATCCATCTTTACACTTCACTGATGGGAATATTTTCCATTTTCAGTTATTTCGCGGAAATAACAGTCTTTAAATGGAGTCAAACCGCGGACACGTGTTTCTGGCTTTTCTCCTCATCAGTGCGCTGCAGCTGAATGTGTAGACGGGTTGTCCATAATAATAAATAACACGTACGGAGGAGTTAATGAAAACCTAACGTTCCTAAGAAACAACTAACTTGACGGTATATTCGGCTATAGCTACCTACGTGACTTCCGAATTCAGAAGTTAAAATACTAAAAGTTGTTCAATGTATGTTTGGTTGAAATCAAAAAGAAAAGAATTCGCGGACATATCACTCTCAGGAATGATATGTCTTCTATTCCTGTTACTGACTCCGTACATATGTGTTTTCTCCTGTGATCGGCAATCACATGTTACCCAACTCTTCATTTTTCTGCACAATACGGATAACGCCAATACTAATGAACACGCGTCCGAAATTTTCTCACTATTTCAGAGTGTTCCCGTGTTCTTTTTTTTTACTTCGATCGAATACACTCGAAAATATATTCAAAAAACTAAGAATTTATTATGTCGCTTTGCTGACGATAGCAGACTCCTGTCACAATTCCATTTGGATCCCAGGACATCGGCTGTGGATGCACGTCCTCACCGGCAGCAGGAGGATCGAGACCTGATTTTGAGTTGGGGTGGAAGTAACCAAGTTCTTTTCAATGTCACGAAAACCCAGGCATCGGTGTTCACCAAAAAGATGTGTCCGAACCGGATACAATAATGTCAGGACAGAAATTTCGCTTTCTGCTTCGATAAGTTTGTTGGGTGTTGAAATGTACACCAATATCACTTGGCACAATCATGTCGCTGGAATTGCAAAGCTGTTTCGCAAAAGCTTGGAAACTGTTCCGAACCAGGAAATTGTACACACCTCAACAACTTTTGATGCTTTATGAGGTTCAGATTTGAGTATTGTTCTCATGTATGGAGCTCCGCCCCTAAGCATACTCAGAAGCTGCTGATTGGAGACTCGAACGCCACCTTGCCACCTTGATAGTAGGGAACATCGAAGAAAGGTTGGAGATTTGTCTCTCTCGACTTGGCACATTTGATTCCACCAAGAGCGGTATATATCAGAAATACGCGACGGACTGTGGCTGCTCCACAATTCAAATCCAATGTTAATTGTTAGTTCCTCACATGCATCGCTTTTAGAGTGCCTAAAGGATTTTGCTATAGCGCTTGTGATTTGTCCTCAAAAAAAAAAAGATTTGATTGGATCATTTCGAATTCCTACTCATTGGTTTATATTTTTCCATTGTTGTATATTGTACTCAGGTAGGTAGGTCTGAAGTGATCAATACCACCCAATACTACATCTTGAAAGGGTTTATTGTAGCTAAGAATCACACGTTGAAAGATAAGACGTCGTCGTCTACTTTTGAGAGTTGTTTTTCGTTGGGGGCACCAGCTGGTTATCGGAAAAATATATTTTAACAGATTTTTCAATACCTTCTGAAATTTGACCAAATAACTCCAGCTCATCAATGAAACCAATACCTTCATTTGTTGAGGTATTTATCAGGTCAGCTGGTGAGAGAGGAAACGTACCTTCTGTAATATCATCTACGACAGCTGTAATGCTATACTGTAACGATGTTATTGGATTGGTCGATATTGAGGATGTCGGATGATCAAGATGTAAGATTGTCACCTCAATGACCGCAGCAAATTCCCCTCTTGAGAAAATATCTACGTCAGCTCCTGATGCGGATTTTGCATTTGCAAGAATTCAATGCAATCATCTTCCCTGCTCATTAGGGATGTACCAACTAGCTGTAGCGACAAGCCCAAAGGCTTGTCGCTTGATCCAAAGGATCAAGAGTTGAAAACCGATAAGCTTTTGCTCTTACTCAGATGTTAGAGGGAGGACAGTTGGGGTCATGAAGCCGACAAACTTCTCCTCTGTGTTTGTCAGGATCGAATTCTTTGGTTACTCAATGGTCCACAAAAAGCCCCCAAGGAAAGGAGTTCAATAACGGTATATCGAAGGTTTGTTACAGACACTGAATCGACCCAGGCTTCCAACTAAAACAGTTCATTTCTATTAACTATCATTAACCACCCAATATTGCTAATATACTCTTTCACAGCATGTGTTCGATTAATACTTTCAGCCTTGAACTTGACCAAAAGCCGCACTTTCCTAATGAAATTTGTTCAATTAGCGACAACGAGCAACCTAATGAATCCAAGCAGAAAGTGATCTCATTTCGCAGAGCAATTTTTCGTGAAAATGTCCTTTCAACCAACACGTAGCCTACGAAAAAAAATTAAAAACTTCCTCGCACAAGCGTTCAATGTCGACTGCCAGTGGCAGATTCGTAATTAAAATTCTTAGTCTGAGACTAATCACCCAACGCTAGTGCTTTACACCAACAACGCCTATTTCGGACCTGATTGTTCTTAAATATAATCAAATTTAATTAAAGACAAACGTTTAAACTAATGCGAATTCATCTGGCTGTCGCTGCAGGAGTTGGTTAATAGACGAGGGGTTTACTACATTTATTCAACGTCCATTTTGCTAAACTAACCCTTATTGATGATTGTTCGTTTGGTCTGCAAATATAGTATACTGTGAATCATTATCGATCTGTTCATTTTGGTATTGGAAGAAAGAATAATACAAATAAAATCAGAACCATTCACTTCTCTCAATGTCCTTATATACACAGTACGATCTGGAAAATATTTGCCAGAAAACAATTATTATCCTCGCTAACACCACGTTGGATATTCGTGCCAGTTTTCTCACAAAGGAAATTCTTGCAAATTCTTCTCGTCCATCGACCTTGCAGGAATCATCGAGTGATCACCTAAAGATCTATTTCGAAACATTACTTTTTGACAGTGCAGGTCAGTTCTAATTAGGAAAGTGGTATGGTCCGATCTTGACTGACCTCATCAACTATTTCTGAGTTACAGCATGTTTTTCGAAAATGAGTATTATCAAAAAGTTGCTGTAACTTCTTTCCCATCAATAATTTCTTGTTTCTAAGGAAACATTTCCAAAGCACTTTTGTACGTACCTAGAATTCAATTGTGTAAAAAACTTATTTTTTTCATAACAAATGTTTGGAATACAAACAGAAAAGAAAAAATGATTTTCGTATAATTCAGCGTTCGTATGATAGTATTCATTTCGAAAGTATTTTTCTTTCCTGTAATTCAAAGTTTGTATGAAAATAACTGTTTCAAGAGGACTTTTCCTTCCAGTTTGTGTCTGAAAGTTACTTTTTTGCATGATCTATACATCTTTGTATAGAGTTGATTTTTCAAATTGATTGCTTCCTTCCTTTATTTGAAATATTCATACATTTTTTGTATCAAGATGGAGAAGTAGAAAGCCAAAACCTTTTTTTCCAAAAATCAATCTCTACTAAAAATATACCCTTTCAATTTATTCGCAATACAGTATGAGAATTGGATATGATAGTCTGTTTTATACAAACCGGGGAAGATGCAGAACCAGCAAGCAATTTGTATCACGGGAGGTATCAAGAGAGAAGACAACCAAGATTGCGACTCAACCTAATCAATGGTGGGTAATTCGGACAGGAAAGGCTAAAATTATATGAATCAAATAGGGATAAGGAGTTGAAAAAAATAGTCGTTTCAGGAGCTGTTGAGAATAATCTCAAAACCTCAAAGAGAAATTAGAAAATATCAACAGGCCTACCAAGAACTAACGTTAGGAGGATATTGAAATCACACTAATCAAGCCATATAGAACCAGAAGAGTTCATCAACATAGACCATAAGATTTTGAACGCCGAATGGCTATTTGCCAGTTGTTCCTGGAAAGTTGTAACCAAGTGTGTGATTTTTCGACAATTTGTATTTGAACAGACGAAGCTTATGTGAGCATTACCGGATTTTTCAATTGCTACAATTCTCATACTTGGGCACAACAAAATCTTTATTTTATTGTGGAGCAAAGAAATCAAGGAAAATTTGGATTTAGTGTGTGGGCAGGTGTTTTCAGGGGTAGAATTATCGGCCCGTCTATTTATAATGGCACTCTCACATCTCAGAAGTATTGAGAAATTTCAAGGCAAAATATTGGACTTCTTGTTGATGAATCGCCACTAATGGAACTCAGAAAAATGCTTTTTCAACAAGACAGAGCTTCATTTATTAGTAGTAAACATAGTATAAATTGTTATCAGTTTTATTGAAACCATGCGTTTTAAATACTGCTATGGAAAGGTTTCTCAACATCTGATAGCTACTACTGAACAATTCCTTTCTGTTTTATCGCCGCGTCGCGTCGTACAAAGCCTACTTGATCAAAGTGTGCGTTTCAAAGTCTACATGAAAAAGCCTAAAAGCTCTGTATTTCAAAGATTAGTCTTGCTAAACATCAAGTGTGCTACATTTTTGAGAAGATATTTGAGCTCTATTGAAATATGCAGGAATATACAGGGTGTCTCATTAAAAAAATAGTTTTCCATCAATAACTATTGATATCTCATTCGAAAGAATAAGTTTTCTACACCATTGAATTCTACCTAAAGAAATGCTTCGGTATTGTTTCCAGAAAATGTTCTCAGAAACGATGATAGATATCGATATGCGATTTTTGCCATTGAGTTTGTCATAACATTTGACCCTCAGACACAGCCATCATTTTTCATCTATGTAGTTTGAAAATGAGAATTTCCTTTCAAATATGTCTAATTTGGCATACCCTGTACAGGTCATGAATATTATTGTTTTATTGAGTCAGTCATAAAATCATAATTTAAAAAAAAACTTTCTGGGAATTGTCACAATCTGAAAATGAAATGTAATGGGGAACTCTGTACAGGTGTGGAAAGGTATGTTATGAATGGAATTTATCATCTCAGATTGACATCCACACTTCTATACAAAGCATAACAACACAAGAATGAAAAAAACTGCATTTTCAACAAAACTTCTGTTTGAGGTGGAAGTTATATTATTGAAACTTGAAGACCAATGACAATTCGTGAGAATGAATATCGATGATAGGCATTCAACGATATCCAAATTTTCCGAAAATGTTTTGAAATTCAATCAAAGAAGACGAGAATGATCGCCAACGAACCACGTACTAAGAAAGGTAAATTCAAGGAATCAGCGTTGATTCTCTTATCAGATGACAAGAGTATTTCAAACAGCTCATCAGAAATGGATTGCACTTTGTTACTCATTTCATAGAAAGATATGAAAAGTGACAAAATGGAATCAAAATTCAACAATGAATAGAATCAGTTCTGAGGACAGTTGCAGATTTTGGCGTCCACAACGGTAAGATAAATATCTATACCGTTTTTAGCCCTTTTTTGAAAAGCGAAATCATAACATAAGACCAGCTACTGGTGAATATCTTATTTATTTTCACGAGAAAACATTGAATATACGAAGTAACTTATGGAAGGAACTCAAAAGTTTTCTTTTTTCACACTGTATGAAGTTTTCCATTTTGTTTATGGGAAATAACCTACCTGAGATTAGTTTTTCCAAATGAATTTGATCTTCAGCGCTTCAAACCACACGTGAATCTACCTCCGTTAAGGCATCGCTCTCAGAACCCTTTAAGGGTTTTCCTGCAGTGCTTGTGTTTTTTCCTTGAAGAAAAAAAAAAGAAATTTAAATTTTCTCATGTTGTGGAATATGATTATTTCCAGAAAGATTCACATTTTGTTTTATTATAAGCAAAAGTTGAGGATTATGTGGTGTGGAAAGCTGGTCAAATCATACGAGCTCGTGAAAACTATTTTTTTCTCACATAGTACAGATAATGCCCAAAAGCCCAGAAAACAGTTACACAGTCACATTCAACCGGAATTTCGATAGATAATAGTTTCACTTCCTCCTGAAGAATCCGATTTAGTTGGTAAAACGCGCGTAAAATGCGTCAGTTCTAGTTTTCTGAAAAGTGCATGTTCTACGTTAGAGGTTTCAGTTTCACCAGTTTCACCTTTCATTCATGGAAGGTGTTGTCCATCAAAGTTGTACTCTAACCTATTTTACTTTCCTGAGTACTGGATACCACGTATTGTTGATTTGTATAACTTATTCTGTTCTGTTGGAATTGTTGAGATGCTTCTATAGATCTCAATGACTTTCACATGGAATCGTAGCTGGGAATATGACAAATTTCTTTGTATTTTATCGCGTGGTATATTTCTGCTTGAACATGCTCTGGAATCCAGTTGGTCAAGGCGGTAGCTACGCATATTATGTTCTTGTATACGAGTAAACGTGATGCGTTTACTGCGTTCTAGTGTGAACTTAACCATAAGAATAGGGAATAATGTTAACGCTGGCAAATAACCGAAGCTCTCTTTTGTTCTTACGCTAGTTGCACACACACCGATTTTGGACGGCCGACTTTGTACCGGTCGTCCAAATTCCAATAGTGAACCACATGTGGTAAGGGGACCTTGCACACATGCCTACCGGCGATCGTCGCCGAGCTAGTTGCCGTCCAAAATCGTCCGATTTTGGACGGCCAGTATAAAATCGGTCAAAGTTAATGCGTACTAACTACAATATCACCAAGCATTCGAGACTGGAATGGTCGGTAAAAAACCGGTGAGTATGCAAGAATGTATTTAGTCATGTACACCGCTACTTTCCGGTACTGCCGGCGATACAGTGGCAGTGGACGGCTGCTCACCGGTATTTTACCGGCGACGATCACCGGTCGGCGTGTGTGCCAGGTCCAGGTCCAGGTTCACTATTGGAATTTGGCCGACCGGTACAAAGACGGCCGTCCAAAATCGGTGTGTGTGCAACTAGCGTTAGCGAACCTGTTGTGTAATTGTTCAGGTGGCTTCCTGTAGCGATTCGTGACTTTGTTTGTGTATGGCGAGTAAACTCAACCTATCAGTGGCGGCTGAGTCGTAGTCGAAGGTGGAGTGTTTTTTCTAGGATGAAGAAAACGTATGACTTTTTGCGTTATAATCCCAGTGACGTATACTCGTAGAGATTGAGTGCAGCGGATTACACCTCGATTCAAGAACATACTCTATATCAGATTACAAGAACTAAATTGGACTAATTGGTATTTCTTTTATCCAAATATTTCCAGGAATATCATTCAAATTTATTTTAATTCCAGATTGACAAGCATTATCTGAAGCGGCAAAGTCATGTGTCACTTTGTCAGAAATTCTATAGGTAAGTCAACCAACTGATTTTCCAAGTGTTTCTTGGAATTTTCGAATGATTTCATCTGAAGAAGGGATGATAACTTTGATTTCCAATTGAAAATGAGGCAACAACAAATGTATACCGTTCTTGATCAGAGAGATGATAAATACTTCGCTTTTGATAAGATTCAATGAAAGCAGAGTCCAGCAGCTCCTCATTGGACCTGCTATTTCTCATTGGTTCAGTAATTGACTTTTTTATGTATTGTGTACATCGACGATCGCATAAACTGATCCGGCCACGTAGATTATGTACTTCGTAAGCTCTCAAGAGTTTTATTTGTTCTAAAGCAACTCAAACCAGTAACTAATCTAAACGTATTGACACCATCTCACTTCTGAATATTGCTGAAGTTTTTCAACACCAAATCGTTATTTTCAACACCTCGACACGTGTTTCGATCACGAAGTGATCATCTTCAAAGAGGAAGATTAAAACTAGTTTCAATCTTCCTCTTTGAAAATGATCACTTGGTGATCGAAATACGTGTCGAGGTGTTAAAAATAACGATTTGGTGTTGGGAAAAAACTCCAGTGATATTCATTACTACACCAAAAGTTCCAAACAGTGCATCATAAATATCTCACTTCTCTTCATTTCATTATATACTAGCATATGGTATTCTACTTTAGGGCAACTCAAATAATGCAATAATAGTATTTCAATATCAGAAAAAAGCCAAATATTGGATACATAGATCACTGTCATCAACACTTCATTCAGCTTGGAATCATGCCGGTGCCTTTATTATACATATACGTCGTTTTGTTAGAGATGCATGAAAACATAAATGAATTAAAGAAACACTTTGATATACATCAGTATAACACAAGATCTGCAGATATGTTGAATCCCCAACGGCACAGACTAGTTGTTACCAACAGAATTTCTCTGAACCTAAATTTGTATAATGTTCTCAATGAATCATTGGAAATTCAAGACAGTCTTCAAAAAGTTTCTCCACGAGAAATGTTTCTATAATACAAACAATACATTTCTTCAATGCCCCCCTCCCTTTTTATTTTTTGAACGGGTCAACTCAAAAAATTGAAATTTGGGGTAATGGAATTAATACATGAATACTTCATTTGAAGTGAAATTGACAGATGAAACTTTCATGATGGCGACCGGGCGCCATCTGGAAAAAAAATTAAATGAAAAGGAGGGTATTGTGACACATATTGCTGAAGCTCCTGACAAATGCTTCATAACTCTAGAATAGTCTAGGTCTAGAACATAATGTCAATATTTTCAAATACTACAAAATGGCGAAAC